>NMRB01001657.1:144156-157806 GCA_002633025.1 Notospermus geniculatus | reverse complement strand
ATGTAGGCCTAATGAGTATAGGCCAATAACGTCGACAACAGACAGTGGCTTTGGCATACAATAATGACATGAACGATGGACACCCGAACCATGGAGGGGTGTAGGCCTAGGCCTACCTCTCCATGGTTCGGGTGTACAGACTGTATATTACAGTACAGAGGGGATGCATACATACTAAATCTCAGTGTTGTAGACGAACTCCTGTGACTACACCTTGGGACGAGGCTGTCTCAATTTTGACAAACTCCTGTGACTGAATTTGAATTTGAATTTGGTAACCAGGCGGCGGCGCGCAAGTCGGCGGCGTTGTGTGACGTATACACCAAACCTAAATTAGGCCCGCAAATAATAATTTCACGCTCTGCTTACTCAATTCCACGTCTCAAACTTCAGTCTTTACGGTCTTCATCGTTCCCCATGCGTTCCAGCCTCAAACGCGCCTTAGTTGCGAAGTACAGCCCATTTTTAGTCATTCTCGAAAAATTATTTACATAACCATATCACAGCAGCGTTCCACTTTTGACGTCAGATTGCTTCGCAGATTCGCCGCGTCGCGGCGTTCCGGGAACATGGCGTCCAGGCCTACATGACGTTGTGACGTTGCGCGTTTTGCCCACCAGCTTCTTCAGCAAAGCAATGAATTTTGCCCACCACCCTTGCGTCATTTGCCCACCACCCTTGCGACGTCAGCAATGGCGGACACTGTCGGAGCTACGTCATGGATACGATGAATTGGCTGCCACTAACGCTAAAATATTAAAGTGATTGCTGACAATTCTTGTGATAATGCCAGGTCGACTCTCTCGTCGCTTGAATCGAGTCATGAGGAGGCTGACGATAGACTGGTTCCCATCTTTGCCGCTCCACTGAGCGGCGCTACTTTCCGTTCCACCAGCGCTGCGGAATCGTAGCGGCAAAGACAGGAACTAGTCTAGGCTAACGAATATTTTTCACGACCACTTTATTTCCATAGCACTGATTGGCTATAGCGGGTGTATAGAAAACCTGACTGAGTTGATCTCCCGGCGGAACGATAATCGTGTTTTTTGCTCAAAAGCACCGAACGCAAACCACGGCAGACGACCGGCTATATCGATGGTAAAGTGTTATCTTTCTGGCTGACTGCCTTGATTCTTCCACTCAGAACGCTACGATTTGCCTTCATCACGCATCACCATGTTCACACCTGATTCTATACGCGTTCTATAGGAAGACCTTAATGGAAAAATATCAGCTCAATTGACAGTGAAAAATATGATTTGGTGGTGGGAAAGAACCATGGCAAGGCAGTGGGTATTGAAAGAAAACGTCATTGGCCATAAATTCAACATAGAGCGGCTGCCGTAGGACATATATGTTGGCGAAAGGACTGGAAGCAACTGAACGCAACAGTCGCTATCGATGTGCGCGCATGGTCATTGCGGCAACAAGTGGCACAATCTGTCTTCAATCTGAAGCGCGCACATCGAACAGGCAACTGAACTGAATGCTACACGGAAATTGTCGATGTCTTCCGAGCGGACCACTCGGGATTCCATCACATGACCAGGTGTGCTCCACAAACATAGGAAATTCATTGCCGGAGCGCGCACATCGAAAGCGACTGAAGACAAACGCTCGGCAACGAGTAGAACATGAGCAACTGGCTGGAACTAGCGGCAACGGTCGGCAATAGCGTTGCCGGTGCGCGCACATCGACCATGTCGACTGTTTGAGCAACTGATCAGTTGCTGCTGTTTCCAGCCAGTCGCCCACCGTTGCCGGAAACGCCATTGCCGGTAGTTGCTTCCAGTCGCAAGGTCAATGTGCGCTAGGCTTTAATAGGATTCAAAGTTGTGACATTCACCGCTTCAGCCGTATTGGTTATGTCACGTACGGGCCCTTCACAGACTCCATGGGATGTTTTGTGTGTGTGTGTGTGGCGAGTCTGTTTAAGGCCCGCATAACGTGAAAAAACCCCACATATGAACAATATCAAATCCTGCATAGGCAAGGTATAATAAAGTAGATATTTATTTATATGGACAGCGACTGATATAACGAGGTCCTTGCTTGACCAATCATGCTAATGCTTGCGCACGGCGGCACACCGGTGGACACCAACGCATTCATCAGTCATGACAGGCAAACACATTCATCATCGTTATGCTTGAGACTGTCACAACTGCGTCATTATTCAGACGTCGATGTGGCCAGTGTTGACAAACGGAGGACAGAAAATGTTGACTATAATCATGAGCCTGATTTCCCCGATCAGAATGTTCACCGGTAGGCCCCACTTTTCGTGGCAAGGGCCTAGTCGAGAAACTGGATTCAGTTTAGGATCTGTGACTAAAGGCCAGCAGCACACCAGGCGACCAAGGCGGACCGCACAAAAAGTCCGATGGTGCTTTCGGTGCCTATCGCCGGTTTTATGAGAAAATGCGCCGGTAGCACTACCGGACTTTCTGCGCGGTCGGCCCTGATCGCCAACGATCTTCTCGCCAGCCACCGCATACTAGGCGATATCGGTGTTGGTATTATTTGATGATTGGACGAGCATCGCTGGTGAGAAGATTCCACGCATCGTTGTCCAGCGCACACCTGGCGTCAACAGCCGATTTTGCTCGGTGCATGCGAGCAAACTGCTTGCGATATCGCTATAATAGCGTCGCTGGCGGATAGATACATCGTATCCGCTTATGCAAACCTTGGAAACAGGGCGCGCATCCTGGATATACGACCCGGTGTCAAGTATTCAAATGAAATTGGCAATTCCTGTCACATTATCGACACTTTACACTCAGAGAACAGCGACATGTCAATAAAGATACGTTCATAGGATGTGCCCTTTTAATCCGATAAGGCTATCGTCAATACGCCATCTCTATCAGATGATTTATCTCAGCAAACTCATTCTCATTAAGACACAACGGCTGTAACCGTTCGATACGTGGTTGGAAATTGCACTTTACATGTAGGCCTACTACCGACAGACTCTGCATGGGTTTTTGTGAAACCTCTTGAGGAGCGGGGCAGAAGGTGTGCGGTGGACATCTAACAGTCAGGGCCGTATCTTGCATAGGGACAGGGGGGGGGGGGCAAATGCCCCCCAGCCCAATTGTTCAAAAAAAATTTTTTTTCAGCAAACTCAAATGGGATAAAAGATCATTATTGTTCGTGTCTCAGAGCACATGCAGGAAATTGACTTCAAATCGCATCTCAGAGCTTCTAATTTTGAAAATTTTTCTGGGGGAGGACCCCAGACCCCCCGCAAAACCGGCCGCACCGGTGCTCAAAGGCAAAGCCCACGTCCGTTGAGCACATCTGCTTAAAATGCCCCCCTAGCGAAAAAAAGCTAGCTACGGCCCTGACAGTAGGCCTAAAGCCTAGTTCATACTCCGCCGCACGACCATCGTCGGTGACCGATCGCGCGATCTCGCCTTCGACGCTGACCCCGTCGCGCGATTTAGGCTGGAATATGAATCAACTCCGCGAAGTCGACGTCAAGATTTTGATCGTGCGTCGGACGCCGATGGTCGTGCGTCGAAGTATGAACTAGGCATCTACGAAGTATTGTCGTCTGACACTTCATGTGGGAAGAATAACCTGGTATATTGGAAAAGGCTCAATGTAGCCGGTGAGCATCTCGTCTGTGTACCGTCTGCTAGGCAGGATGCCTATAATATTGAGTAACTCTAACCACTTCGTTAGTGAATTGGCAGGTGGGCCCACCAGACCAACACAGCTCAACAATCTTCGATTTGATTGATCGGCAGAGCCTACATCGATGAAATAGTTCGCTATCGGCGATTAAAATAAATTGATGATTCTGGATGGATAACAGGCGCCGAATATTCTCTATTAGACTACCTGGCGATTTGTTTACTAAACCCGCCGAGATCAGCAGGTTAAAAAGTACGAAAATACGACTTTATTGTAGCGGAAAAAGTGGCTGGCTCTATACGTGAGGTGAGGCGATGGATGGACGTGACACGGCGCCCGTGGAATCATCAAGATACAAAAAACACCACAAAAACAAAAACGCAACATCACCATCAGATCAGGTAGTCTCGCGCAATCAGACTCTCCCACGCTGGCGCGCTCGCATCCGGTAAAGTCCGGCAACATCGCTTTTGTGCGTTGCCTATGTTTATGTGTGGTACCAATAATAAAGTTACTTTTTCTACCACGCACTCACATAGGAAACGGACAAGCGCAAAGCGCAAAACGCAATGTATGAATTGGCGGTGAATACCTAAACCTGGCACAGTTTCGAGCTCAAAGTCGAGAATGTATTTTTTATCCCAGCGGTGAGATCCAGAAACAATCTGAACTTTGACCTCCGACTGGAGCTCTACAGCGGACCAATCAGCGACGAGTTTTTAGGGAAGCTCCCGTGGCGCCCTCTCACAGCTACTCTACGTACCTTTTTTCACCCAATCATCTGATTCCGCGGTCTTCTTCACCCATTTGATCAACAACTGTCGCAGTTCGTTTCTCTCAATCTCGAAGCAGACGAGAGGTTTTAGAGGTTTGTTGCCGTCTGTGTCCTTGACCTCTTCAACTGTAAGGAAAGAAGAGAAACTAGTCTTGAACACTAACATGGTGAATGCACCACTCCTCCACGTAGGCCGAAATGTACAGAGATTTGTACTCCATCCGACTGTGCCGTGCACGGACGAAAACGAAACGCCAACGCAAACGCCAATCCCATTGTTCGATGCCATGAAGAGAGCAGCGAACAACAGGATAGACGTTCGCGTCGGCATTTCGGGGGTTTTGCGAAAACTCTCTAATAACGAATTTGTAAAGGCGCCTGCAAATATTAGGGAGGTTTCGCAAGCGCCCGGTTAGGCCCTACGATGACGTTTATCTATTGTGTGGGTATACCCAAACAATAGATAAACGTCGTCGTATGGGCATGGCCTAACCGGGCGCTTACATGGCTTACGAAACCTCCCTATTAATACGGGGCCCAAAATGTGGGTCTTCCTGACAGAAAGCTGGCTTGATTTCTGCCATCATGGCACCAATCACGTCCTATCCTCCATGATTAATGACACGCCTCTCACAGAGGACATCATTTCCTTCAGTAAATTGGACCAGCATAGTTTGTATCTGACAGATACTTGACAGAACCTCGTTATCATTCCCTTGTTATTTTACGGCTCATCGGGTTCCCAATCTCGCTGAATCTCACTACCGTGTTCACGGCGCGTGGAAAGGTGGGCGTGCCACAAGGGTCATCTCGACTTCCTCGCCGACTTGTAGGCAACGCGGAATGAAAAATTTGGAATCGCCGTGGTGTGAAATAATAAGCATTCTCCGCTTTTGTACCTACTCTCTTTTTCACATTTTCAGAGGTAAACCGAATGAGTCACTCCTCCCTCTAAAGCGGCCTATACACATGATATATTATTGCAAAATATGAGGATCGAAATGGGCAATATTACAGAGTTTTCGCAAAGCCCCCGAAACGCAACGCGGACGCCAAACCCATTGTTCGATGCCACGAAGAGAGCACCGAACAAAAGGACAGACATTCGCGTTGGCGTTTCGGGGGGCTTTGCGAAAACTCCCTATTATTGCCAATCTTTCTTCTACTCATCCCCAGAAGCAGATGGTGAGCTTTCCTTGTCAGCCTCACTTGTCCCGGTTTGAGCGCGATTTTCGGATCCGCCCCCGAAACGCCAACGCGAACGTCTATCCTTTTGTTCGGTGCTCCTCTTCGTGGCGTCGAACAATGGGATTGGCGTTCACGTAGACGTTATTTTGGGGGCTTTGCGAAAACTCTGTATTGTATGAAGGCAGCACTGCAGAAAAACTATTTGGGCCGACTGCCGAACGCAGCGTGAAACTTGGAGTGTGGAGATTTTAGAGTTGAATATTTTTCGTGTGTTTTTGACGACGGGAACTCATGACTTTGAATTGCGTCAGCACTCGAACTCAGTCTCGTCTGCAGTCACACAAACAGGCGAATCTCCGCATAACTCAGAGGGCCATGATCGAATTCCCTCAGGTTCTTAATCGACTCATGACCCGACCGCAAACACTGAGTAAGCTGATTCGCCCACAAGCTCGTTAGCATGGGTAATAAGCAAAGTTCGGCCGCCTCAGGCCCACCCGGTATATTTGTCAAGGCTCTCATCCGTGTCAAATGCAGAGGATGAATCGTCACCCGAGGCGACGATCGATCGATTCCGCTTCGATCAACAACAACCAAAAGGCTGCGACTGCGTATTGGCTGATCATGCTGGAGTCTGATGCATGACGTCATCACGTAGTCCCTCTGCCAAAAATGTGACGTAACGGCGGCAAGCACTAATCAAAGAAGACTACAATTTTTGCATATTGGCTGATCATGCTTGAGTCAACAAACTGACGTCATCACTTTTTGTTCATCGTTTCAAAAATGTGACGTCAGGACGCAAGCTCTCACAAAGAACAAGACGCAAGCAAAACAAAACCAAATATTCGGAGAATTGTTGGCCAGACAGACTTTTATTTCAGCATCTGATAGAAGTAAGTCGAGTGGGACGCCCGATGGAGAGGTTTTCTAGCAACCGAAGCAAGAGCGGTTTGCGGTATCAAATTTCATTATGAAATCAACAACATCTATAGAATGTAACGAAACACGAAATGAATTTTGCAAAGAAATATATGAGTGTTAACACCGTGATCAACCAATGCATGGTATGTAAGAAATTTTTTATTCCTAAAATGTATTAACGCTCAGTTTTATTGATTTGCATCTCACAGGCAACACTTAGAGACAGTTGACGAGGTTCAAGATAGAAAATGAGACGGGACCGTGATGATATGTATGTTTTTGAGACGCAACTTTTTGCATGAATTCATAAGGATTAACCCAGCATGCCGTGCCTGTCTTGGAAAGATCTTAGCTTTGCGTAGAACGACATTGCGTAGAACTACGTTTAATTCTAACCAACAAAATACCTCTATGTAAACTCGGTCATTTCAGCGGGCTCGTCACACTGACATGCGTTCATAAAGCGAGTAAGCACACATACAGATTCATGTCTCCCTGATTCGAAATCTTGTCGGAGAGCTGTCCCGGACTCAAACCTCGCAGAGATGAGGTAGCACACATAGGTTTTAGCACAGAGACTTGGCTCGCAGAGACTGGGCCGTATTCTAGAAGCTTCCTTGCCCTTAGCTCTTAAGTTTGCAGAATACAAAAGCTTAAAGTGAGTTAAGGAGGCTTCTAGAATACGGGCCATAATCTCACTGAAATTTCCTACATATGTGATACTGTGCCTGCTACCTACTTTATAAGCAGCTGTTTTACGACATAGCTTTTGTTAATTTGATCTCAGGCGTGTAGAAATCTTTTCTGGTCATTTTTACCATGTCATGACAAATCATAATGCACAGAGACACATTCTGAATGGGCTCGCCTCTGCANGTGAACACCTGCAAGATCACAATCTGTCATCTGGAAATGACCTGTGGCGTAAAATCGTAGCCTGAACGTGAGTAAAAGCCTGTTAACTGGTGAAACAGCAGCGTTCCTGTTGGAGTTGGTGTGATCTCTTCGTCTATCCAATCCAAAATTACCAAAACGTTCTCCTTTGTGAAGCGGTATCTTTTGTGGAAATCACATCTCTAAACTCCTCCATCGGATTGCTCCTATCTCGAATCAGCCGTTCTAGCCGTTGAAAATTGTCAACTTGTCCAAGAACGTCAATCAAGTCCATCCTGTCACTTTGGTAACTTCTTCAACAATGGCTTAATCCATGTTTAAACCTACCCCTTGACTGGTTTAGAATAATCTGCGGTTTAAACACCGGATAAAAGTTAATCCTTGTTGGTGCAGGCGGATTAATTTTTTAAACTATACTTAAACCTAGTTTAAGCCTAATCTAAGGTTTATCCACGTTGGTGCATACGGGCCTAAAAGGTTTAGCTCTTAAGTTTGCAGAATACAAAAGCTTAAAGTCAGTTAAGGAGGCTTCTAGAATAGGGGCCATAATCTCACTGAAATTTCCTATATATGTGATACTGTGCCTGCTACCTACTTTATAAGCAGCTGTTTTACGAAATAGCTTTTGTTAATTTGATCTCAGACGTGTAGAAATCTTTTCTGGTCATTTTTACCGTGTCATGACAAATCATAATGCACAGAGACACATTCTGAATGGGCTCTCCTCTGCAAATATGTCGTGGTAACATGAATTACGCACAAATAAACCAAATATCAAACGGCGGGTCATCCGAAACCTTATTGACTGTCAGAAGATGCTAGTATTACAAAAGTAACACTAAGCTGCTTGTAAGAATGGAGAAACATGGAAAAGCATCCGTTGCTAAGCACGTGACTAATGCAAGAACAAAGACGTTTTATGTAAAAGGTTGATCTTCTCAAAGATGCTGTTCTTGAGAGGGAAAAGAAGAGTGCAGGCAAGACAGCAATTTTTGATCGGCGGGCATTGGGGAAATGTTTTTCCGTACCAGAGATGGAGGATTCTGACAAGCTAATGCTCAAACGAGGCTCCTAGACTGGTTCCCGTCTTTGCCGCTACACTCCCGCGGCGCTACTGTCCGTTGAGCGCCGCGGGAGTTTTGTGTGTTGAAAAGCTAGATTAGTTCCAAATCTCACCGCTAGGACTGAATACTGAGATCGGTAGCGCCTCTCGTCCATCATCACATGATCGGCCGAAAAGCACCTGACGAAGAACGCACTGATTGGTTGAAAAATCATTGATTGCTCTTTTGTTGAATGAAAGCGACCAATCAACGCGTTTTCATCGGCCAATAACGTGATACCAACAAAAGACGCCACCAATTTCAGGTATTTAATCCTACCGGTGGGATCGGGAACCAGTCCATGAAAAGCCCGGATGTGCGCAGAGGGCCCAAACTGACCAATCAGTGAGAGTATTTGTTGCCGCCAACCTCATTTTTATCCCTAAACTACATAATCTCTGATATCAATCCGCACCATCACAATTCACGTCACGTTCACGAGAAATCACGGTAATTCACTCGATAGAATGAAAACAAACAAAAGAGCATCGATCTTGACGCCAAGCAATCATGGCGGACATTTCCCGGTGTTGTGTGCTCAGAATATGACACAGCGAAAGGCGTGGAAAGTCGATAAGGCGAACCGACCCACCCCTACGCGAAATTGGACCTGATAGAGTGGCTCGGCCGCCTGTGTGGGCAAGTCGGGTGTCTCTGTGTGCAGGCTTCGATTACATAGAGCTATACGGACACGCCGGTTAACAATCGAGAGTTTTCGCAAAACCCCGGAACGCCGACGCGAACGTCTATCCAATTGTTCGCTGCTCTCTTCGTGGCATCGAACAACGGTTTGGCGTTCGCGTTGGCGTTTCGGGGGCTTTGCGAAAACTCTATATTGGCTTCACGGTCGCGAACCCTTTGTGAAGCTATTAGAATTTTCACCAAGACCCCGAAACGCAACACAAACGCTTATCCTTTTGTTCTCTGCCCTCTTCTTGGCATCGAACAATGGGTTTGGCGTTCGCGTTGGCGTTTCGGGGGCTTTGCGAAAACTCCCTATTGTTAACCGTGTACCATATACCTCCGTAATCACAGCCTTATGTTTGCGAAGACGTCTAATTTGAATCGCGCTATCAGACAAAAATCGGTATTGAGAATTTTCAACGCTTGAAAAAAACTCCGAACTAAACTAACAAACCGGAGGCGTTGTTCGCATTGTTCAAACTTCATCGTGTTCAGCTTTAATAAGAAAACACTTCATGCCGCATTACACATTGATTCCCCCAAGATTGGAACATTCGCTGCAGCCCCAACAAATAATAGAGCTTTTGTAATTACGTTTTGGGGAAAATTCTCGCGAGATTTTGTTTGGGAAGCGTTGATACGTTAATCGGCTGCTCGAAGCCGGCGGTCTCTACGGTTTTCAACACGGCACTTGGCAATTTTTTCTGTGTTACGATATCTGTGCATCGTTTCGCAATAATATTATTTGGATCAGTGCTCGCTCTGGCGAAGGTTTTTTCAATAGACGCATTAACGTACGAGAAATTGTAGATTGCCACGAAATGTGCGTACCGCAGTTCATATAAAGGTTCTTCACTGACGTCAAAGACCGTCACGTGACTGCAAAGAATCGGCCATGTTGGCCGTCGAATGTCCGGCGACGACGTCAAAACTGTCACGTCGTGACCTTTTGACGTCACGATCTGTGTGTTGACGCTGTGTTGATGCCGTGACGTCGCTTGACATTTTGACGCCAATATGGCGGCATCGTCTGTCATGGGAATGTTACGTCACGTGAGGAGCCTCTGTAGGGAAGTTTAGATCGGATTTGATGAGCTAACGCAAACTCCGATGACGTCAAAGTTCAATACACAGGAACCATTGTTGGTTTCCTTACATACGCTGCCACCAATGACACAAACGTCTGCCCATAGTTTTCTAAAGTTGAGTTGCCCATAGAGAGCATTGATTGAAGTCGCGCAGAAAAGTCTCACGTGCAGCGGCGCCTTACGGAACTAAACGAAACCATCTCACTGCTTTTGTCGAGCCTGTTCTATCCCTGGGTATTACCAAAGTTTTCGCCAAATCGCCGCAATTACTTCGACTTGAAAGTAGTGGCGGAGAGATTTGGGTTGGATTACTTCCATACAGAAAACGTTTCATCATGATTACTTGTCAATGCAGCCGAGGATACAATAGACAGTCGGAAGCTGGATGGCCTACTCCATTCTCCACATGATGACACCCAGGATAGAAGAAGATTGCGTCGGAGACAATTAACAAAGACTGGATACTTCGGGAAGCTACTCCGCCGAATTGGATGATCTTGTGATCACTACTGTAATTGTAACTAAAGATCCTCTGCTTGGTAGTAGTCCCACGGATTGATGTTGATGATGTGTGGATCAAGGTGCGATGGAAGATGGAGAGAAAGGGCAAGATGAGCGATCGGAGAGAAAGAGTTGAGAAAATGTGGAGGAGGAGGAGGAATGGAAAGAAGGAAGAAATGAAGAGAAGGAAGAGAAAGCAAAGCCGCTGCTCCACGTGAGAGTTTTTTTCGTGCGAGTGGCTCTCAATCGGCAAGATGAGCGATCGGAAGATGGAGAGAAAGAGTTAAGAAATTGTGGAGGAGGAGGAGCAGCAGCAGCAGCAGCGAGGAGGAATGGAAAGAAAGAAGAAAAGAAGGGAAGAAAGAGAAAGCAAAGCTGCTGCTCCACGTGAGTGTTTTCTCGCACCCAGGCCGATACCGAACCCTTTTGGCCCTAGCGGTGCGTTCGGGAACCAAACTAATTGACCACATCTTCGCCATTGGTGGATAGCGAGTCCACTATGGCGATTGAGTACCCAGTTGCAAAGCAAGTCGCAATGCAAAATCAGCTTGAAAATCAATGGTGGATTCCTAGCTCAAAAGAAACTGCTATACTTACCAAGACAAGATCCGTTGTATTTCTTGTGCAGTTTCACCCCTTTTAGACAGGCAGCCCTGTGCATCTCGCAGTGGTTGATGTACGTATTATGGTCGTTGGCACAGACTGGATGCTTGTGGTCTGGACACTCCTTCCGACACACACAGGTTGGGGTGTCGTCGTCAGCCGGGATGCACTCCCGGCCCGCCCCGCAGTAAACGTTCTCACATATTTTATTGCCTTCAAAGAAAAAAAGAACGCATAGCCTGAGTTATGATGTCATAACGCAATCTCGTACCCAGATCTACCTCATCCGAGGATATCTCTGGCAAGGGCTACGACATGACCAAAATTTCTGGACAACCGCTGGCAGCGTGCCAAAATGTTTGTTTCACACCATATTTCGATCTTCGATGACTGAAAAAGATCATATATGCCTAAAAAGCCATATAATACACCCAAAACACGAAGTTGTTTGAGTATTAGAGTAATTTCAAACGAATAGTTTAGTTGTGAACATCAAGCCGCGGGTGCCAGCTTCGGTGTGATTCGCCTCAAAATTAGTATATCGCGCATGCGCAGTATTCCTGAAGTCGTCAGCCCTTTCCAGTGGTGTTGTAAGAACGTAAACCCACTGGGGACGAGTTTGGTCATAACGCAGCTTCGACGTGGCCGCATCTGTCGACACTGTGGACCAAAATGACTGGCTGCGCAAGAGACTACCATGCAAGATGGCGATAACTACACTCGCGTTCTAGCGGTCAGATCGGGAACCAATCTACATATTTCTCGTTGGATCCTGCCTTTAATACGGCTTTTTATTGATGCTTTGACTTAAAAAGAATTGATCCTATTTCTAAAATCTGAGATTAGCTGGGTGCCTCTTCTGGAGTTCTTGACAAAGCAATCTAGCGTCTCATCAAAGACAACAAGAAGATTTATAACCGGCGTTATTGCGTGCTTTGAACGTCGTCTGCTAATTGAAGCAATATTTCAAACATGGATGATCAAAGCCATTACACTCGAACAGATGCTTTTAATCTCGGAACGAATCTTGATTAAAAATCTGACACGATGGTTCAACAAAAATCTTCAAAATATCGTCCAGGTTGGTTCCCCATTTCACCGCTAGGGCTGAAAGGGCCACGATATTGAAGGAGCGGTAACAACGATCTCTAGGGCCTAGCTGTTGGAATTTCTGTCAACCAGGACGAATTAGAAAATACTCCATCAAAAAACCCCACTTGAAGGAATCTCTGACTTCAGACATTTATAAGGCGCGCCACTTTAATTAAAGATTTCTCGACGGAATGAATTTGGAATGGAAATTACCCAACGCCCGGTACAAAGAAGAGATGAGACAAATACTGATGTTGGGTGTTCAAATGAAATTTAAAATGGATGGATGCTCAGTCAGGGTTTGTTCAGCCGTACTTGGCGAAGTTGAAATGAGTTGCAGCGATCTTACGATGGGGAACATGCATAACCTTTTATCCCGACAGGGCGGCGCTGCGAGCGGTTTACTTTATGGCCTTTAAGGCCTGTGTACACTATCAACATTTTCAACATTTCAAGACACATGTCGGGACACATGTGTCCGACACACCGTGTTGCTGGAAATGTTGACAGTGTGTACAGAGCTAAAATATTAGCAACATGTGTCCCAACATGTGTCGACACATGTCGTAAATTAATTGCAGAATCAATTTTTTGACGACATGTGTCCAAGCTCTAACCAATCAGAAATCATGTTCAAGTCAGCTGATCTACTGGTAGTCATGTGACTTGGACAAAATGGCAGTGTGACTGTGAGGAAGGCCTACCCGGGCTAATGGAATGGTCAAATGTCAAGGTGGGAGAACTCATAAAAATGTGGGAAGGTTGTCCTTGTTTGTTGGACGTTCAGTCGAAGCCTACAAGGACAAAAACCTGCGAAATGCTATGCTGCAAGAGATCGGGAAAATGCTCGATACAACTCACAGTGGTAAGATCAATAGGCCTAGTCCGTGATCGGCCAGCAGCTGGGCCGATTTCGATTGTTAGGCCTGCCTAGGGCCTAGGCCTACTAGGCCTACCCCTAGGCCTAATGGCTGCATAGCATTAGAGCCATGATGTAGGCACACATCACATCTTCTTTTCCCATCGTCCATCTTCTCTCCAAAACACTGCTTTCCCGCTCATTTTTAACAACATGTGTCCCAACATGTGTCGCGACATGTGTCCCGACATGTGTCTAGTGTATACAGTGGCAAACTTTCTGTGTCCACCTGTG
>NMRB01001657.1:117475-139135 GCA_002633025.1 Notospermus geniculatus | reverse complement strand
AATACTTTCCACCCGGGTGAGAATACTTTCCACCCGGGTGAGAATACTTTCCACCCGGGTGGAAATACTTTCCACCCGGGTGAGAATACTTTCCACCCGGGTGAGAATACTTTCCACCCGGGTGGAAATTCGAGAAAAAATGCAATAATGTTCAGAATATTTTAATGTGGACAAAAATATATACATGGCATGTTTGGGCCACCGTACCTTTGGGACTGGGAACCTGACATTAGCAACGTTCGAGATCACACGATACTTGAAATTTAAAGTGTGCAGCCTGACGGCGGTGAAGTGTGCCGCAGTCACACTCAAATCCACTAGACTCTGGAAACAGCTGGGTACGAGATGGCACAAGTATGCAGCCGGGAGTTTCCAAGTTTCCCTCTTCATTGTAACGCCGAGTGAAGACGGCCCATTCCCCACAACTCATTCTGCTGAAGCCATTTGACAACGAATCGCTGATAAGGTAGGTTTGCCAAAATTTGTCTCATCTCAAATTTCCCGAAATTGGCACCGTTTACTTTCACAGATCAAATCTTTGTACACCCTCAAATATTATTAGCACAAGATGGGGCCCAAAAACAATCATGTGCTTCTCTCATAATAGCTGGAAGAAAAGGTTGGCAATAATATTGCCCATTTTGATCCTCATTTGTACGTTCATGATGTACAATTGATCATGTATGGGCCGCATAATGCTCATCGGATCAGCTTGCTGCGACGGAACAGTCGGCATCAAGTCAAGAAAATGTCGGTTGCTGGCGATCCGATCGCTTGCGGTATCGCCCTCACCTCGTCTGGTGTGCTGCCCGCTATAACACCAGATGCTACCTCTCTGTGAGTTTTATGTCCGCGGTTTTGAACCACCGTAAAGGTCTGTTCACACCAAAGATGCGCGACAAAAAATGACGCGCGCTCGCGCCGCGTCGCCGCCCGAAAGTCCTTGCACACCAAAAACGCGCGTTGAACGCCGCGGAAAACGCCGCGGTTTCCGCCCACATACAGGGGTCACACATCCAGCCGTGCATTTTTCGGGACAAGCACACTGGATAACTACAAAAGTTATTTCGGGCGGCGGCGAGCGCGCGTCATTTTTTGGCCGCGCGTCTTTGGTGTGACCCATTTATTGAAAATCCATTGAACTTATTTTCCCGGCGGTGAACGCGCGTCGTTTTTCGCCGTCGCAGCCCGCGGCGCGGTTTTGGTGTCAAGGGGCCTTTATTTTCCCGGCGGTGAACGCGCGTTATTTTCCGCCGTCGCGGCCCGCGGCGCGGTTTTGGTGTGTTAGGACATTAACAGTTTTCTGGATACCTTTTCAGATCAACAAAATGAAGACAGTCATATTGATTCTCTTGGTTGTGCTGATCTCTGCAACCTGCGTCGCTTCATCCGACTCGAAGGCATCCAGTAAGTGTATTTTATTCATGGCTTGGTGGTGCTAATATCGGCTTGGCAAAAAAAAACGAATCCACTCCTTTGTTGACGGTAGCTTTGGAGTTTTCTATACATGTATTTGTCGTGCGTGTAATGCACACCAAAAACGTGCGTTGAACGCAGCGGAAGACGCCGCGGTTTCCGCCCACATACAGGGGTTAGGCTAGGGATACACTGAACGNAACAAGGTTAAAGGTTTAGAGATGGTCGAAGAGAGCTCCTTGAGGAGGCGGTGATTTATATGGTCTGGACCACAAGCTTTACTAGTTGGCAATGATTTTATTATTTTCTCTGTTTCCCCTTGTTGAAAGTTTATGTCAACGATCGACTGATTGGTTTTCAATATTAGGTCTGGTAATGTAATATTTGATGCATCAACATTAGAAATATTAGAGAAGTACCTATTTAGAATCTCGGTCTTAGTTTGGGTGTCATAGGCTAATTCAGTGTGGTCGGTAAGGACGGGAATAGCATCAGTATTATTGCTGGACATTAAAGATTTTGCAATTTTCCAAAATTGTTTGGGGTTGTCATGTACAGAGATATTTGCACAGATGTTATCATAATACTGTTTCTTGGCTACCTTTTTCTTATTATTTAGAGTGTTTCGAAGTTTTTTGTATTTGTTCATATGTATTACATTTCCTGTGCGTAGAGCCTTTTTCCTCATTCTATCCCGTTGCCTGATTAGTCGCCTGAATTCAGAGTTAAACCAGGGCTTATCGTTTGGTCGTATGACAACAACATGGTTTGGGACAAACTCATTTTTCATTTGATTAAAAGTATTGGTGAATGTTGAGCAAGCAATATCAATATTATCAGTCGTCTGTAGTTCAGTTAACCAATCAGAATTAGCGATTGCATAATTAAATCCTACAAAATCAGCATTGTTGTAGTTCCACACACGACGTTCATAACAATTATTGGATAAGAGTACCTTTTTTAGGAATATATAAACACATCGTGATCACTCAGTTCTCTTCGAATTGGTATGTTACCAGAGTCCTGTACATTATCAATATCACTCACCAGTATAGGATCTAACAATGTAGCTGAGGTCAGCGTTATTCGAGTTGGTTGAGTAATCATATTATGAAGATCAAAAAAGTTCATGATATCTTTTAGATGATGATGTCGAGGGTTCAGGAGATCGTCATTTAAATCGCCAACTATAATAAGAGGGTAATTTAGTTGAAGCGCGTAATGTATAGCGTCAGAGAATTGATTCCAGAAGTTTGCTGCAGCATGACGGTCTGATCGATAAACACAACAGAGAAGGAATGTACAATTACAATACGAGATTTTTGGCCAAATCATTTCAACATCCTTCTTTTCAAGTTCGGATAATCTGGTGCAATTTAGGGCAGAAGAAGTATAGATGGCCACTCCTCCACCAGCATTATCTCTATCCAACCGGTATGGTTCGTTAAAACCATCAAATGCAATGTCATTGTCAAAAACATTTCGATCCAGATGAGTTTCAGTAAAACATAGAATGTGAAATTCGTCAATATAATCACTCACTGATTCTACCTTGTGTCGAAGACTTCGAATATTAAGATGAAATATTCCCAATTGATCCATACCAAGGGGACCGGGGTTTAATTCAACATCACCAGAACAGTATAGTAGATACAATGCGGCAGTGGTAATATACGCTATCTGACGTAACAGGTTTTTGCCATCATAGGAATAATAATGTGAACATAATTGTATGCGTTGGAATGGGCTGCCATGGTTGCCAAGGGTATTAATAAAAGCACTGACAAAAACAGGTACATGTACGAGAAAAATATTGTACGGTTTAGCAAGAAAAGGGGGTCTCGTCAGGTAGAACCTGCATGCTTGTAATAATAATAAGGTCACTAGTAGTAGTAGTAATAATATGGACGTTGGAAGAATACGGCGTGGTTTGGTTCCAGCATATTGTAAACGAGTAATAGATATTTTGGATCGGGCGTTAAAGCATCCTATGGCTAACCTGTAATCACTAAGGCTATTACCCATTGTCCAGATGATGATAGGAGAACTTGACATTCAGGTTATGCCACAGGAAAAGAAAGCAAGGATTGTAGATCAAGTCGACATGCATAGACGGACAAAGGGGCCACCCATTTTTTAGTACCTGTACAAAAATGTATAGAATCCAAAAAATAATCATGAATTCAAGTTCAGGAGGTTCGTATGAGTATGAGGAGGCCAACAAGAATGATAGTAAGGTTTTGGCTTAGTACATCATACCTCACAACACGACAAACATTTGGTTGTCAGTCAAATACTATTTCATTCACCGGACCCCATTCTCAAAAACAGAATGGTAACAAAACAAAAAAAAAACAAGAAAAAATCAAAAAGACGAACACAAAATGGAGATACAAATAAAAATGTATAGAAACCAAAAAATAATCATGAATTCAAGTTCAGGAGGTTCGTATGAGTATGAGGAGGCCAGCAAGAATGATAGTAAGGTTTGGCTTAGTACATCATACCTCACAACACGACAAACATTTGATTGTCAGTCAAATACTATTTCATTCACCGGACCCCATTCTCAAAAACAGAATGGTAACAACAACAAAAAAAAAACAAGAAAAAATCAAAGAGACGAACACAAAATGGAGATACAAACTAAAGAAAAGGTACAGCATGCCTCGGAACTCACAACACAGGCGATATTAATACACTATTTAAATTGCCACGCCGAACAACACAGGAGATTTTGTTAAACTATTTAAATTATCATGCCTCACAACACAGGAGATATTATTACACTACATAGATTGCCACGTCACACAACACAAGAGATATTGTTACACTATTTAAGTTGCCATGCCTCACTACACAGGATATGTTATTTACACTTTTATAAATTGCCATGCCTCACAGCACAAAAATATATTATCACACTATCAGATTGCATGCCTCACAATTAATACAGGAGATATTGTTACACTATTTAATGCCTCACAACACAGAATATGCACTAATAGCATTGCCATATCTCACAACACAGGTAGTATTATTACACAAATTGCCATACCTCACAACATAGAAGATATTAATTCACACTATTTTAAATTGCCATGCCTCACAACACAGGAAATGTTATTACACTATTTATAAAACCACGCCTCACAACACAGGAGATATTATAACACTATTTAAATTGCCAGCTCTCCCGAATACCAGCCAATATTAAACTTAGTAACTCGCATGCCTCACTACAGATAAGATACTATTACACTAATGGAATTAGCATGCCAGACAAGTTGTCATGCCTCACAAGACTATTAAACTATTTTAAAGTGTTGATCTCGAATAGTTTATTTTGGGACTGCATTTTCAAATCAGAATAATAACATAATGATAACAAGAAGTAAAGAAAAACAAACACAACATTACGGGAAAGATCAAATAGGAAGAACTGGAAATAACCTAGATGGAAGGCAAAACAAGTTCGAACGCAGACTACTGTCGTTGGTGTTAGCGCAACACCGCATACATGTAAAAACAAGATATGTCATCGATCATGAGGTTTATTTAGAAAGATTTATGATTAAGATCAATAATCAGGACAGTCTTAGTAAGATTGTGACCGAAATCATAATTGATTGAACTTAATCTGTAATCCAATCAGAAAGGTTGTGAATGAGGGTCGGTGCATCACTCTCACTGCGTTTGTAAAATATGCGCCCATCGTTTGACCAGTAACTAAAAACTTTCTTCTCTTTACGCTCTCTTTCAAGTACTTTGATAACAGCCTGGCGTCGTGGAGTTAGATCCTCCACTATTCGAATCTTGGTCCCCTTCAGTTTGGCTTTAGCCGAGAACAGAGCATGACGTTTCCTATAACTCAGAAACTTCACTATAATATGGCGCCGACCATCAGATATCACCTTACCGATTGGATGTGACCGATCAATATCCTCGGTTCTCAATTCAACTCCAATTGATTTTGCCACTCGAACTACAACATCATCAGAAGATTCCGTGTTGGGGTCAAACTCAGAATTTAAGACTCTCAAGGAATTTCTTCGGCTATATTGTCTTCAAAACTATGAGAGGCCTTCTTAGATGACGACATAAGCATATCATGATTGTTCTGAATCTGTTTTTCTAAAGTCACAACTTGCTCTGAGAGTTCAGTATACTTTACATTGAGCGCAGGAACAGAAACAGTGAGGGCATCCAGTTTGTTTTCCAGTGACTGAAGTTGGACGATCACATCTGAAACATCATGGGTTGTATCACTGGTTGAAATTTTATCAATAGCGGAGTTCAATGGCTCGAGTTTCTTGTCCATAGCTTTTTCTAATTCCGACTTAATAGTGTCGATTATGATCGGCTGGATCGCGGCGGCAATTCCAGGAACGAGAGAACGGAATACGTCAGGCGTTTGAAGCGTTTTGGTGACCAAATCACCTGAAGGGGCCAGTTCGACATGAATCGATATCACTTGAACCTTGATCAGGCGGATAAATATTCGGCAATGATCCTCTACGTCGAAGAGGGCGTGGGTTCGGATCAGTGATTAGACTTGAATCACGTAATCCTCTTTTTGTCGAATTCCGCGGCGTTCCTTTGTTCCGTCCCGGATTAGACGGGTTCGGGTCAAGGTCATTTGACGTTTCACTTGAGATGGGGTTGGTTGACTTGCCATTGTGAGGATATGGAAGTATGGAATGTCCAAATAGCACGTGCACAAATGTATTGGCTGAGTGTACTGAGAATTGAGGCCCTTCGATCGAGATAGGTATAACTTATAAAATGACTTTTAGCAAGGCTAAAGAGGTATCTCGCATTTAAAACTTATCTTGGATCGATAATGCCTCCTCAGAACTGCACACGCAAGTGAAAAGAGATCAGTCCATTATAGAAAATTTCAAACGAAAATGGAAAGAAATGATCTCCACTGCCACTCTGCCGCCATCTTGATTTTTTTGAGTGATATGTAGACAGCGATCGAGCCTGGCCGTTTGAGGTGGATCGCTGATGAAATAAAGTGGAATTGTATTGTATCCAGGATCGATCTACCGTCTGGCTGAACTTCGACTCCCTGGTCGGAAGTGACCAAATCCATGGCACAAAATGTAAGTCCTATTGTACAATCGGCTTATTCCAGCAATCGATGACCATGGATAGTCGTTCCTTCCGTGCTGAAAAGGTAAATTTTCCCTCAGACTCATTCGTTCATCATGCGTTTCATGGGCGCAGCCATGTTTAATCAGCCGTTGGCCAATCAGATTCGGATGCTCTGAGCTGGACACTCGCCACCTGGCGGTAACGAAAGTTTTGGCCTTTGCTACCAGACTCTCTCCTGTAAGAGAGAGAGGCTGGTGACGCGAGACTATCTTGCGACGTGGTGACGTTTGCTTAGCAACGCGTTATTGCAAATGGCGGCGATGTCGTTTGCCCGAGAGGGGCGGAGATCATGCGAGATAGGCCCATTTCAGAAATATTTCCGTATATTCTTTTCACGACGTGCTTCAAATAATTATTTAAGTTGTTGCCGAGTATGTTTCTTGGGTCTAAAACGCCGGGGTGATCTGATCACGCACGAAACGAGAGTATAAATTCTCCCAGATTGCAACAATCCAAGATGGTTGCCAGTCACTTTTCCAAAACCGGAAGCCGAACACGTCGACAAAAACTTCTTTTCACGACTTGGTCATTCGACTTGAACTACTTCACTTGTTACGTTTTTCGGGGGTAACCCTCGGTGAACAGAAATATATTTATTCGTGCGCCTCCCTCTCGTTTTCGCCACGGCGCCCGCGGTTCCCGGGACCCCATGGGCAAACAACGAATCTCTTAAAGTTACACTTTTTTGAAACTCACATTATATGGATTTGCAATGAATTCTGGGTACTTTTTTCTCCCCTCGCGTATGTGTTGCCATAAAAGCGCTTCGCTCTTTTAGCAAGGCTAAAGAGGTATCTCGCATTTAAAACTTATCTTGGATCAATCCGCATCGATAATGCCTCCTCAGAACTGCACACGCTAGTAAAAAGAGATCAGTCCATTATTGAAAATTTCAAACGAAAATGGAAAGAAATGATCTCCACTGCCACTCTGCCGCCATCTTGAGTCATCATCATATACTTTCCTAATTTTGTATCCCATTTGTACTGCTTTCTGGAGTTCAATAGACACCCACGTGCCTGTCAACTCACGTTCGTGATCCGAGTGTCGACACACTGATTGATTTAGATTGTCCACACACATGCGACAAAGGGGAAAGAACAATTTGCCTTGTGTGCGGTACGGCAGTACCGGGTGGAATAATTTCCCGGGTGGTAAAACGGAACATTTGACCATACCTTCGTATTGGAAAATGTCATTGTGTAGATTTTCGGTCAGAATGCGGGGATGCCCGATGGGAAATTTACAATACTTATTGACCCAGGGATAAAGGGAACACACGTCAACATAACGAACCTGTTCATCAGGTTTCGCTTCACAGTACAGGCGCGCCGCATTGGTGCGACCCCCGTAAAAGCCGTCTCGGGGATCCAATGGATCGATGAGGTCTATGTTTTTCACGAAATCGGCCATATTTGGGATGTTTTTGACTTGTCTATCAAAGTCACATTCCCACATCACTTCAATATTGGAGTATCCCTTACTCCTCAAGTACACTTCCCTTTCTATGGTTCGCATGAATAGCTCATGCATTGTCAGTTCTGAGTACGGGGACACGGTGTCTCTCTTCTTGAAACATTTCTCGCACCCGTGGTATACACATCCGTGAAATTCAAATATAGTATGGGAGATAGGCTCAAAGCCATCTACATTGTAACGGCCGATCACCTTTTCGCCGCCGTTTTTCGCATGCAGAATGTCTATACCACGGGTGAAACTTAACCATTTGAGCCATTTCATGGCTTTAATAGAGCAGCAGTCTTCATGTCTATAACCCTGTGGAGGAATGATGGCTATCGTTTCCTCCTGAATAAAATTAGACCTGTACACTAAGTTACAGGCCGAAGCAATTTCAACCCGATCGGACTTCAAATATGGCCGCCAGGAAGCCATCTTGAAAAATGGACTTTGACCCACATTTTATAAATAGGAGTAGGTAGGATATTTTAACGTTGCCAAAATATGTATCTTGGTACTGTATAAATATATGGTAAATTTCAGTCAGATTCGACGTCAAATATGGCCGCCAGGGAGCCATCTTGAAAAATGGACTTTGACCCACACCTCATAAATAGTGGGAGCTAGGATGCTTTAACCGTGCCTAAATATGTGTCTTGGTACCGTCTACTTATATGCCAAATTTCGGTTCGATTGAACTTAACATGGCTGCCAGGCGGCCATCTTGAAAAATTGACTTTGGCCATATCTCATCGGTAGTAAATGTTACGATGTTTCTGCACAAATCCTTCACCATTCAGTGTATCACACTTCATACTCTGTCACAGAGGTGAGCACAATGGCCCTGGCCATTTCATTACATTCTGTGATGCCAAATGCATCAGGCAACTTGCGGAGAGGCATAGGTAAAAAGTTTAAAGAATCGATAATTTTCATGTTCTTGATCTCCAGACACATGAACTTCATGCCGGAGGTGATGGTATGTGGCAAATAGCCATTCTTATGAAGATAATCTACAATAAAATAGCTATCATAACCTTTGAAGTTGTGGCATATTGCCACACCACGCTGATTAAGAAGCCAAAGGCAAAATTGCTCATTGCACTCGTCCCCTTTAAAAATCCACTCTCTTCATAGATCCGACCTGCTACAATAAGAATTTTTCGAAAAACAATCCTGGCAGACATTTTGCGCAACAATTAAATTTGGTTTATGTGTGCCATCACTTGTCAGCATAGTTTCGTAATCAAAGATTACGAATCTATCCTTCTTCTTCTTAGGCTTTTTTCCGCCCTTACTTCCTCCCTCCTCTTCCCTCGCACGACCTTCAACGTGATGAAGAAGATATTCTATAGAATCAAGGGCCTCATCCGTATCTTGCACCTCACCGTCGGCCACGCCTTTTTCCAACATTAAAATCAGTCTTTCCTCATCACTCATGCCGGATCCGTTAACCCGTTTGATGTAGCACAAGTGATCAGGAAAGACCGTTTCCTGGCACATCTTACAAAAACGCTCCCCACACACGTGTTCCGACTCTCGTAAAATCACTTTAGCACACGACTTGCATTTCTTTAATTTGTCGCATGGAGCTATGCCAGCAATTTTCTGTTTCTTCTCCCCTTTTTGAACAACTTTGTCCGCGGGTTTTGTTTTATGAAAGTCGAAGCAATCCCGACTTGGAAATGTCCGCAGACAGTCGGGACACGATATCCACTCTTGGAAATCGCATCCCTCGCGCAAACAGCTCGGACAGGTTTTCACGCATCTGTGTGTTATCCGATTACTGTAGCCCTTGTCGCATTTAGTGAATCATGGTGATGTGATAGCCATCTCTTTCGACGCGACGGATTAAACTCTCATCAAATGTTTCTTTGTAACGAGTTACAACAACAGGGACAACAATGATTCCCGCACACTCTGACAACTCAATCTGATAGTTTTTGGCAAAATCAAAGGTCCTTTGAATGCTGTTGGGCGGGCAGTCCACCACGCAGGCAGACAGATTTTCCTGTGGTAATTCCCAACAGACACCTGCTGCCAGTGATGCAAAGTTTGGATGGAAGGCTTTTTCATCCATTGTGAAAGGTCCGTAATCTTTAGAGTCGTCGGGTAAAGATTTGTTTAGAATGTACAGCGATTTGTCGACATACCAATTGCCTGGCGATATCAACCTGCCGTGGTGATATTTCGAGAGAACCTCACTGTATCTGCCGGACCCGCAAACGTAGACGCCATCCACTTTCACATGACCCTCGGGTCGAAAGGCTTGGAAAAGGGCGTGATTCAGCGTGGCTCTGACCGAGCAGGGTAACGATGTGTATGCTTTCACTTCCATTGCTGAAATGAGTCAGTGTTTCCGCAGGCACTGGTATTCAATGTCTTATTGCCAAGGAGTGCATTCCGGGCAATTCAAAGCACCCTCGATATTAGCATGGCTACCGTCGTCATAACAGGGTTTCCATCCATCGGCACGCATATCCATCGTGAACCATTTGGATAAACGATGCCATTCCTCGAGAGACAAAGTCACCCCAACCTTGGTGGGTCGGGGTTCCCCGTCGCTGTCGTCTTTCGGCATATAATACTTTCTCAGCTGTATAAGCCGTTTGCTGCCAAAATCGTTGACCAAGGGATATTTCCCGGCACCAAGGTGTACTTCCAAGTCCCCTGCAGATGACCTTTATGTGCAGGTGAAGTTCCAGCCCGATCGGACATCCAATATGGCCGCCAGGTGGGATCCCAAAAATCATCAAAGTCTTTCCTGGGAATGACTTGACTCAGATTGCTCATAACTGATATGTACCTCCTTCTGTCATTAGACTATTATGTCCAACCCAGTGAGCACATGGTCCATGGACCATTTCATTGGGTTACGTCACCTGGCGGCCATATTGGAAGTTTAATAGGCCGAAATTTCACGTGCTTGTAAAGGTTTTTGGTTTTGGCCACCTGGAGGCCAAGCAAAGAAGCGAATCTGACTGAAGCTTGGTGTCAGGACATTTGACCTGGGGGTACATATGTGCCAAGTTTCAGATCAATAGCTCTAGCGGTTCCGAAACGTGCCCTGCTAACAGACGACAACGGACGTTGCACCACAACAAAAGCTCAGAGGTGAGTTAAAAACCATTCGGGACATTGCTGATGTATGGTCGTCTTTGAATGTTTGTCATGTAACTGAGGTGCTCGCCAAGCAGGGCATAGTTGGCCATATGAAGTGCTTGCCTGATAGAATGATGCCACTGAATGGATTTTCGACTAGCTTTTACTGACCTACACATAAATACAAGTTTAATTCTTCACTTGCAACCACTTCGAGGCACCTGCTTGACGGAAGCACGAACATGGGTTCCACAGAGACTATATCCTTTTCCAGAAGCACAACTAACCTGTTATATGGGTCTTAAGGCGGAGCAAGCCTGCCGTTGATTTTGACTCCTTTACAAGGTGAGGTACATCAGTCTTCGACTGATCCATTCCATCAATGATGACGGCTATCCACTCCTCTAGTGGGGCGGCTTAGCTGATCAATTGTGCACTTTCCCTTAAAAGCATGAAACTTGGCAGATGGTTAGAGTAACACAAAACAACGATTTTTATCCGCCCTTACTTCCTCCCTCCTCTTCCCTCGCACGCCCTTCAACGTGATGAAGAAGATATTCTATAGAATCAAGGGCCTCATCCGTATCTTGCACCTCACCGTCGGCCACGCCTTTTTCCAACATTAAGATTCAGTCTTTCCTCATCACTCATGCCGGATCCGTTAACCCGTTTGATGTAGCACAAGTGATCAGGAAAGACCGTTTCCTGGCACATCTTACAAAAACGCTCCCCACACACGTGTTCCGACTCTCGTAAAATCACTTTAGCACACGACCTGCATTTCTTTAATTTGTCGCATGGAGCTATGCCAGCAATTTTTTGTTTCTTCTCCCCTTTTTGAACAACTTTGTCCGCGGGTTTTGTTTTATGAAAGTCGAAGCAATCCCGACTTGGAAATGTCCGCAGACAGTCGGGACACGATATCCACTCTTGGAAATCGCATCCCTCGCGCAAACAGCTAGAACAGGTTTTCACGCATCTGTGTGTTATCCGATTACTGTAGCCCTTGTCGCATTTAGTGCAATAGTGACTTCTATTGACGAACGATTTCATGCTAGTGATAACTTCAAAGACAACATCATGTTTTTCTTTTGGTAGAAATCGGGGGACATGACTTACTTTTGGCAGCGTAAGGCCAGGGTCAGTGATCGCCATCATTTCTTGGCTTGAAATGTCGTACATGTTAGATGCCATGGCTTATCTGAAACAACGGAAAAGGCATAGTGTCTTCAAGGATGCATGCCTTTGTCGTAGCAAATAAACTAACGGCTGATTTAAATATTTCCAGTTCGATATCTACTACGAAACGTATAGGCCTACATGCTAATTTTTGGACTACGAGGAATGGAACCTCGTGTTCTTACCTAAGGCCTGTACTTCAAATCGGTGTAAAAAAATACACTACCTACATGTATATGAGAGAAAGGATGAAGAAGCACTTACCTTGGAAAATGAACACACGTAAAATATCGGAAACACAGAAATTTTGTAATTTCGGCACAACTTTGAGCTGACGTCCTCTCTCTTGAAGGATATCTTTCTCGAATAAAGGGTTCTGTTCGACAGGGCTTATAAACCTTGAAGGGGGATCTGCCTAGACATGTCACAGCTTGATTAGTCATCAATATTTACATCATGAATATTTAAAACTTGGGACTAGGTCCCGTAGCCGAGGGAAATATTCAGAGACGTTGAAATTTTCCTCCGGTTACCAGGGAATACATCATATTCAAGTCGTCACGTATTATCAATCACGATACCCCCGACAGTGACACCGGTGATGTAACACCAATAAACCATTGTGTACAGAAAGTGCCAATTTCATTTTCTTCATCAGAGACTTAATGGATCTGCCCAAACATGTCCCATTAGTGTTTACATCATCAATAACTTGGGACAGGTCCCGTAACCGAGGGGGGAATAACTGAGAAATTTTCGGTCGGCACCAGGGAATAGACCCACATTTTCAAGTCGCCGTCACGAATTACCTAGATATCCCCCACACAGTAATATTGGTGATGAGCAAACCAATGTGTAACAAACAACTGACGGTGTAATATTTTTCATTGCCTCCCGTATGTTAATGCCTCCCAACAGAGGAATAAGCGGTAACATGCGCGAGGCAGCGATAAACGAAAGAAGCGGGCAATACGGGAGGCATTCCGAGTCGGCACTTTGGGTGCGATTTCCCTGCTCGTGCAGAATGTAAAAAAGTATGATTTCCGCATCTTTGAATTTGTTGCCTTAATGGGCGGCAAGGCCCAGAGAATGTTGTATGCGACGGGTGGGATTCGCGAGGACTCAGGCTGAGACTGATAGGCCTAGACGGGCCAAGATACGGTGCTAGCTAAGACAGGTGATTTGCCTGGACATGCCCACGAAAAGGCATGGTAACCCATCAGACACCCTCTTACAGAAAGTCAGTTTACCTCCATGCTGTGATTCACATCATTCAACTCTGTCCAAACCGATATTCTCACACCGCACGCGTCGCACCTGATGATATTCTCAAAATATCTCTTTCTGATGGTATTCTCATGGCGCTTCTCCTCCAGTAACCATGGAAAAATGTCAATGACCGAGTTTGAAGTCATCATGATGCGGTAAAAACAGCAGGACATTCGTCGACTATTTTGATCCTCCGTCGGCTCACGCATCAATAACCACATCGCTGCATGAGGTCCAAACACGTTCCCCGGCACACGTCACACCTGCTAACACTCTGAAAATATCCCTCTCAAAATATCCCTTTGTCAACCCTAGACATTCCAAGGGTATGACCTCACACACCCATTTGAACTCTTGACCTGATGACGTCATCAGGGGTCACTCGGTGCAAAATGTCCTGAAGGGGCACACATTACTACTGACGACCCAGGCTGAACAAAAGTGGGCCCTTGTTTGTTTGACAAAGCGAATCCAGGCTTTCCGAATATCATTTGCTTTATGAAATGAAGGAAAACACAGAAATGTTTTTCTCCTTGTTCGAGACATTTTTACAGGCTCCGACGACACAATAATTCGGCATAGTATAAGCACGTCGAGCGAGTTGTGTATGGCATGTAGGCCTATCTTTGTATTGAAACAATGGCGGGTCTACCTTCGCTTACGTCATCCACGAACTTTCCCGAAGATTACCGAAGACGTTCTCCTCACGACATTTGATCACCGAGGCTTGGCTGATTTTTCTCATTAATAATAAAACGATACATGATTTTCGAGAATGGCGCATATAAATGTCTTATACCATTGATTGATAGTAGAAGCGAAATTTCGGGGCCTACTGGCACTTTAATACTGCAAAAACCGTCAAGCATTCCAGGGTGACCTCGTGTCAAGAAGAGTATCATAATACTGGATTTGTATTTCTTGACCATCAACTTCTATCACACAAAAAGAGAAGTGATTTCCTTGGTCATTGTCATGGTTTGCAAATTTGGTAATCCCATTGTCAAAGGTGACATTCATAAGAGACACAAATTTCCTGATGTCAGTGCGTAAATGCAACAAAGACATCTTTCTTGATGCTCATAAATATGGCGATGAATTTCAGGATGACACCTTCAGAATCCACCTTGTACATGGAAGTGTTGATGCTTCCCTAACAGTAAGTTGGAAATTGCGATTATTTTCATTAACAGAGGGAAGTTGCAAAATGTCATCTTCAGAAAGGCTACCTAAGTCGCTCTTGAACTGTAACAGGATATGATGTTTTGGAGGACTGGCCACTTTGTAAGTGCATTTACTGTACATGGGTGGAGTGTGGCATGGTGCAGTCTGCGTGGAGCATGAGTGGACTAATTGCTGGTAATGAATACTGGATTTGTATTTCTTCACCATCAACTTCAATCACACAAAAAGAGAAGTGATTTCCTTGGTCAATGTCATGGTTTGCAAATTTGGTAATCCGATTGTCAAAGGTGACATTCATAAGAAACACAAATTTCCTGATGTCAGTGCATAAATATGCAACAAATACATCATTCTGGATGCTCATCAATATGTCGATGAATTTCAGGATGACACCTTCAGAATCCACCTTGTACATGGAAGTGTTGATGCTTCCCTAACAGTAAGTTGGAAATTGCGATTATTTTCAGTAACAGAGGGAAGTTGCAAAATGTCATCTTAAAAGGCTACCTAAGTCGCTCTTGAACTGTAACAGGATATGATGTTTTGGACACTGGCAACTTTGTAAGGGGCATTCAAATGATTAAACCAGTCCATTTTAGAAATGCACTGACATTGTTTGGTCTTCATATCATGTAAGTGCAGTAAATAATCAAGACATTCCAGCCCTACTACAGGAAATGGTGGGAACCTGACATAATCAGCATTACACCATTCAAAATGGTTTCCTTTGCAGCTTTCAGTGTAGAAGAAGGTGGCATCTGATCTAAGTTGAATGGTGGTGACAAGATATCCCCATCACAGTTCTGCCTTCCAGTGTATTCCATTGACCCTGTCATAGGAATGACATGTGGGTGTTGGCAACAAACTTGGTTTATACTAATTCTAACTGTCCAACTGAGCAACTGATTTATTCTATAAACAACAAGGTATACATACAATGGGACAATGGTTAAAGTTACAAGGGTTGTGATTGGCTAATTACACAAGGATTAACTCTTATAGTGGGTTTGGCGTATATAAGCAATGAGACTGTCACTGCTTGGAGAAAAATGGAAAGCATTGTTTTCTGCAAAAGTTATCAGTACTCACCGCTTCTTTGTGGAAGGTCCCTGCTCCTGACATCAAACAATTCCGCCTCGACGTCAAATGATGAGTCCCATCCCGGAAATGATGCGATAATCCGAGAGGTTTGGCCAGGGATGTCAGCGGAGTTCAGGATGTAACCTTTTANGGCAAATGTCCTAGAATCCCTTTGATGATTCCAATTCAGAGAAAATTTTGTGCTTTTCTGACGTGCAAGTGCTGTTCTTTGATTTTATTCTGACAGTAACACAAAGGCCCTTCTTAATTGTGTCCAGGTAGGCGAAGTCTGGTTTGTCACCAGTTGTTGCATTGTTGTGGGATGTTAGGACAGTGCTCATCATAGCCATCATTTTTTTCTGTGCACTGATTACATAAATCTCCTCAGTGCTACGCATGCTACATGTATATGCTATATCAGAATGACTATTTAAATCTGGAGATGGCTTCGAGGGTGGTAAAAGGCGAATCCTACCTGACGGCCTGTTGTTGATGTATGCATCTGCCTCCATGTAGCTTGGTTGTGACTTTGTTATAAGTGTCCAAAGGTAATCTTAGCCAGCCGGTTGGTTAAAATACCCCATAATGTGAAGATGTGTGTTAAGTGTGGCCTTTCTGAAAATAAGTATGTCTCTGTTTTTTTTAAAAGGAGCATGGTATTGGATCTCAAATGCGCTATTTGACTGCCGACGTAGAAGGAGCCACCTAGCGGCGGTAGGACGAACTACAAAAATGCATTACAAATGTACGCAGTAAATCGGGTCATTCGCCGAAACACGCGTACTTAGACCCTCGGGTTGGAGAGTGGCGCGGTGGTGCTGGCTGTCGAGAAAAAGTGGCAATACCGTGCTCCTTTTATTCCCTGTCAGGTAAGGTGCAATCGGTACGCCTCCTTTAACTGCCATCTTAATCGCTTGTAACTCCAAGGACCAGCTGACTATCCCTCACTTTGGACATTTAGCTGGAAGGGTAGGGGTCGATAAGTAAACAGACATGTGGAAACGTGTCTCGTATAGCCTCACTCACATGCAGCATCCAGAACTCCTGACAACAAAGCCAACACCTTCAGTTCTTTTCTGATACTGATTTTATTTTATCTCAAGATGCCACCCACCGATTACAAAAGTAGGTTAACATATGGTAACAGGTCATAGTCAGCCGAGCGCAAGGCCCATGGGCCTCTTGTTTCCTTTTGTTGTGGTCGGGAGCTTCTTGCCTTTGCCACAGGCACGACAGGGTTTGCCACTGATGCCGGGAATCGCTTCTTGCGCGATGGGCAAACAGTGAAAAGTGCACCGCTTGCATTTGTCTTGGCCCGCTGTTTTATCATTGAAATACTGCCAAAATTTATTCATGACTTCTGTATTTTTTGATAACGTTTGACAAAAGGCAGCGCCTGCTTTTTAGCTCACATAGTTCGCATCCACTCAAGCAGCGAATAGAAACTAGAAAAACGGAAAGTGGAAAAATGAAATTCACCACATTGTCTGAAAAACGTACGACATGATGTCCTTCCCGTTCTTGTTTATGGTCGAGCATCGTCGTGTGCACGGTGCAATGTCTTTTGTGCTTTTTGTGCTACACCACTTGCTGAAGAGTTCCATGCCTCCATGGAAAGTTGTCCATGGCGAGAGGTATCTCCTCCTCCACTGCTGTTTTAACAAAGTGTACTTCTCTATGGGAGGTATATAGCAAGATCAAAAGAAAATATCTTCCATAAAACCAAAGAAGGAACAGCATAGTTTCACCCAAAGGAGGTTTTGACTATCAGTATGTAGGAGTTGGATTCCTGCATCCAGTTCTTTTCGGAAATAGAATAGAATACCCCTTGACGGTCTCCCTCTTCCCTTCCTTTTGAGCGTTGATTTGTTATGGTAGAGGAAACCAGGAATTGCATAGTCAGATTCACTCGACGACCGTGTCTCGATTAAACTAAATATATCATATTTCGTAAGTCTGTTGACACAATCGAAATCACTAAGCTTGTCACCTACACCATGAATATTCCATGTTGGAAGTCGCAAGAGTGTCATATTACAAGTATATCCTGACAGAAGACTGAATATTACTTGCAGAGCAGATGAAGTATCGCTAATACACCGATTGTTCTAGAAGATGAGTACACATAGTCACGTACCCACCTGTGTCAAATAATGAGAAAACAGGCACATGGTCTTTCTTTCCCTTCGCACAAGGTGTCAGAGATGCAATGAGACTGGAACTTCCTGAGGGAGCACACAAAACTTTTGTCAGTGCCAAGTTCCTATGTCGGTGTTTGAAGAGGAACCACGCATTCACCATGGCGACGGTCCAAAATGTCTTTAAGGAGTGTCAGGCGTGTCTCTTCTTTCACACCTTGCAATTTCTTGAAAAAACTGAAATGAGAGATTGATTAAAATTGTACACGAATGATTCAAAATGAACACTTATTTAATCATCATCATCACCGTCCCTCCTATTCACATCGGGCAAATGCTCCAGAATTAGTACAACTGAAAGTAGCTCTGGTTATTTTACAATTTAGCAGCGGGCAGTAATTTAGGGGAAAAGGTAAAGTCCATCAAGCAGTAGTTATATTCAACTGGTGTCTTATTTCTGACAGATTTAGTATGTACACGTACCATCCTCACTGTGATCTCTCAACGTGCAGTGATGTTCATGGAAAAATGGTCGTATAAAGCGACAGTTATGTAAGCTAATCTCCTTGTTGAGTTTCGAAATTTCACTGATGCTGATGTTGCGGTATTTCTCCGCAATTTTCATCGTCGTGTCCCAACTTTCATTTTTGTACAAAATCAGTGCAAAAGTTGGGTTTTGTTGCACGTATTTACCCGATTTGTATAGTAAAACAGGATGGTAGAGCCCTTTAGCGGGTAAAACCTTACATTTTATGATACCCTCGGGTAGCTGAGTGGATCACCTGTGACCTCATCGCCCTTATGATCGGTGGGGTGTCTAATGGGATACAACGTGTATTTGGTTACAAATGGATAGAGTGAACAAATGGATAGAGTGAAGTACATGTAAAGTCAAAATACTCCATTGTCTCATTTGATTGGGGTTCATAAAACAACCGCATAGCCATTGTCCTTCCTGCGTAGAGAGCGTCTCATGGACAAATAGTGTCTACGTACTCTAAAGTTTTCGTGAATTTTAGTTCTGCACATCTTTCACTTTTGAATCTGATCATACAGGTATCCCATCGTATACCCATTCAAAGCACTGATTGTAGACCTATCCTTGAAACATTTCGGACACCCATGAAAACTGCAACCCATAAATTCGTAGACCTTGTTCTCGTGGATACCATCGACCCTATACTTTGCACTCTCGAAAATTCTTGGCATGGCGAATGTCTATATTTGATTGTGCGGCTACATGTATGACTGAGTGACTCCAGTGCCACTTCGAGGTGAATGACCCTTGATGAAAGGCACGTAAATATACATCCATCTTTTCTGGTAGCTTCTTCCCCTTTTGATCTGGAACGGTCCAAAGTGATCAATCTTCGTCGTATTCTTGTTCCAAAGTTTCAGTGTGTTTTACATCAGTGTTTCCTGTATCCGTCAAAGAATTTCTTGACGTGACCAATGCATGTACTGCAATATCCCCTCCAAGCTCGGGGTTTTCATTTGTTGGAAAAAAATCCCCGTCAAATTTTCTATCGTTGAATGGTCATAAACCTGTTTCCTCGAAACCACTCTGAGTAATGACGATATGCAGCCCCAACTATCCCTGCAACGTCACTGGGTTACTCGTTCTCCCCTGCGATTGACCATCCAGTTTTCAACCTCCTTGCGATAGTTGTCCTTCAGGGATTTAAAGATTTCATGGTCAAGGGGTTGCATCTCGTGTGTGGAGTGTGGTGGCAAAGAAATAAGGATAATTCCATTGTTTAATTGCCTCTAGGGTTTTGTGGCTTTCATGGCTGTCCAGGACAACTGTGACCCTCCACCACCAAACCAGTCGGAAGTCGCTCAGAAGGTGAGTGGCAATGAACTAAGATGACACCAGGAGAGTATGGAAGAAATAGATTATTTCACATTTCATAACAGGCAGACAATATTGAAAGCGACCAACATTTTTTAGGCCCGGTTGCACCAGTCATACCTAAGGTCGACTTTGTTCTCAAGTTGTTCTGAGTCCAAATAGCCAGTTCCTCGTTCATTGCAATGCCCAACAGAGCCCACTGGTGCATTGGCTAGCAGGACATTAATGTTCATGAGCTTTCGCGGGAAGACGAAATAAGGAGGCAGACCGGAACCACCAGCAGCATACATTGCACACAAGGCTGTTACATTTTCCCCACGTTCACCACTGGTTGCTTGATAAACTTGTCGTGCACCTTTGTACACACCACCTATCCTGGTTGGACCACATTGCTGAAGCTGGTCGCATCACAATTCCACAACCTGTGTAGCATTGTGCGGTCAAACTTGACGCTTTCAACTGTTTGTGAAAAACAGTTCTACTGACTCCTTATTCAATCAAGTTCAAATTCAAATAAGCTTTATTTTCATCGGTATTATTTTCATCGGAACATGTGCTCTAATTGGCTCGTACACCGATATCAAACATAAAAACAATAAAATAGCAAACAATAGCAAATACTACAGCACAATTAAATTATGATAATAATATCTTTATTGTCACCTCGTATGTACAAAGTTGTGTAGGTTTTTTGACAGATAAAGAGTGGGGGAAAAAAATATATATTTAATATCAGGCCTATTTATATAAAATATATGAAATATATGATGGGGGAGTCTTGGAGATGAATCACTTCTTAAAATTTATAACTGATTTTATTATCTTCATGAAGAAGAAACGTTGTCATCACTGGCCATCAGGCAATATTTAAATTCATCATAAAGGCTACGTTGGTGAAAAGTATTGATCTTCTTGTCAATCTCAATAATTGCCTTTTGTCTTAAGTCTTCCAAAGTCTGGTTACTGGTTATTGGTAATAGAATTTAAAATTACCTGAGGATATGAGAGAGGAATAAGAAGACTGTGAAATAGGGTAAAACTCTCTTTTATAACGACATATGGCTCGTGATATCATATGGTAGGATCCTGAAGCGAGAGAACTCCACACACTGTCGACACTGGGCAGCTTTTGGATCGTCGTCTACAAAACACACAACAAGGCGGAAATTGTTGTGATGAATTTCCGTGGACGGCCTTGTTGGCTCATTTTCACAGACTGTAGGCCTATCCTGTGATTGACCGGATCCATTTGGCTGCGATGTCCTTGGTCTCCAGTGGTTTTTGTGCTGGCGTCCCTTTTTGCTGGCAGTGTCTTTGGGTTTTTGAACTGATGTGCATCTGCCTTTCTGATTCTTTCTTTTCTACCTGTGACAGGGACACTCACAGTTCACATGGTCCTTGTATACTGTGCATGTATATATTGGGCCGTATTCATAAAGGGTGTTTAGCCTAATCAGCGTACAAGTTCTGCATTACACATGTTATAGGCCTAGAAAACTATTGTATGATGTCTGTATGGTGCTTCACCAGAGGCATTTACCCATAGGATAATCACACGCGTACGACATTCCTGCGTTTAAGTCCAAGAGGACAAAGGAAAAGTTAAACGATCAAGCAGGCTTGTCTAGAATTTCTCCAACACTTTCTTTTGTCCTCCACACTGAGACGCATGAAAGTTAGACGCGTGTGATTATCTTGTGGGTAAAATGCCAGAGATCAGGCAGCGTTCGGAAGGCAGAACAATAGTTTTCTAGGCCTTTAACCTGTGTAATGCAGAAGTTGTACGCCGATTAGGCTAAACACCCTTTATGAATATGGCCC
>NMRB01001657.1:99506-114689 GCA_002633025.1 Notospermus geniculatus | reverse complement strand
AGCGTGTCATGATTCCCATCAATGAACCACAATGCATCACCAAGAGTGCTGACAAATTGGTATCCAAGGCTGTCCTTGAACGATATCTCTAACGGTTTGGGGGATGAAAAAAAACAGACTTTTTAAAAAAATATAAAATATAAAAAAATGCGAGGCGGCACCAGAAATAGAGGCGGGTGGCCATGTAAAACAATTTATTAATTTTAAGAGGCCTTAACTTCTTTTGGAGGGCACTTACGTCTCCTTGAGGTGGGTCCTCATTCACAGTAGTGTCCGCTTCCTTTGCCATGTTTGCAGTAAACTGTTCATTTGAATGTACAGGACAGTTCAATCACAAAAAACAAACAAGAAAGTATGCATAGGATGCTTGGCAGATGGAAATTTGCCGGTGAACCTGATAGTAATAGTTGTGATTGGTCTTGAGAGAAAGTGAGCATTCTCCTGGCGTGTTGCTAGTGCTGGTACATATGTGATGAGAGAGATAGGATAGATTACTTGGATGGCTGTTCTTCACTGAAAAGGGGCATTTCACCTCAAGCACGCCTCCACCATGACATGAACACAATAACACGGCATCTGGGGTTGCACCGAAATAAGGGTATGCTTTCAAAATTCCTTGTTCTGCCTTTTTGAAAGTACTTTTTACTATACAACAGTTGGTCCCCTGACATGCCTGATCTTCTTTTGGAGGCACTTAGGTCACCTTGAGGTGGGTCCTTATTCACAGATTTACATGCAAAGATTTTGTAACAAATAAAGGAAGGTAGCATTAAAAGGGTCCTGTCTGCCTCTTGATCTTGCATGTTGTAAATGAACCTTCTCCTGGTGACTCAAATTTTCACTTCACCATCTCTGTCAGCATCTTATCCTCGTCCTTGCATAGGAGTTGTGATCTGGGAGCTTCCATCACTTCAGACGTTGCAAACTGAAGGAGTCGACTGGTGGTTGTCTGAACGGACAGTTCCTTCTTCAAGGGTGTACTCCACTTTGCACTTCTGTTAGTATTGAAATCCCTTTCACTGAAGTCCAAGTCCTTGTCTGATGGAGTTCTTCAGCAGATAAAGTGGTGTCAAATGAATTATCCATTTGCTGAACCGTTAGTGTAGACTCCAAGTCAAGAACAGTATGTGGGAGTCTGCCATCCATATACTGCTTGTATGGGAATGATGTTGGTGTTCCATGCTCAATGCATACAAGTGGTTGATGCACAGACCTAACACACCAAGTTGCAATCATGTAGTGCAGATATTGCTTGAAGGAAATCAGAAGTCTTGTGTATTTGAGAACCATTTGTAATCACATCATTTGCTCTTCTCAGATGGACAGAATTTCAAATGTAATGTTTGAAATTATCATCATTCGTGCTCCCCATCAAACATGCTTCCACTGCTATGTCATATACCTAGATATGCAAAAGCTCACGTCCATCAAAATTCCTTTTATTGCCTTTTTGAAAGTACTTACTATATACAAGGAGTTGTATTCCCTTTTTGAAAGTATATACAGGGAGTTGAACTTTCCCCTTAGGCCGCTTAAAATTAATAAATTGTTTTACCATGACTCCAACTTCTGAAATGTTGGCGAGTAGGGCATTTTATATTTTATATTTTTCCTCGACAAGAAGAAGGACAGCAGAGATCACCAATACTGGAAAATTACTTTTAATTTCTCAATATCTCAACATTTTGTACAGCCCTTCTATACTTTTAGGGTCACTTTAATTGGATCACCCTGACAAAACCCTTCAAAAGATTGCAGTAGTCTTGGTATCCTCTTGAGCTGAGCGTGTCATGATTCCCATCAATGAACCACAATGCATCACCAAGAGTGTTGACAAATTGGTATCCAAGGCTGTCCTTGAACGATATCTCCAACGGTTTTGGGGATGAAAAAATGGACTTTTTGAAAAATACAAAATATATAAAAAAATCGAGGCGGCACCAAAAAATTGAGGTGGGCGGCCATGTAAAACAATTTTGAGCTCACCTGGAGTGAGCTTATGTCGTGGGTCTGCGTCCGTCGTCGTCGTCCGTCGTCGTCCGTTAGCAGGGCACGTTTCGTAACCGCTGGAGCTATTGATCTGAAACTTGGTACATATATACCCCTAGGTCAAATGACCTATGACACCAAGTTTCGGTCCGATTCGACTCTTAGCTTGGCCACCAGGTGGCGGAAACCAAAAACACAAAAAGTGCAATAACTCCTGAACTAATGACTGGATCACCTCCAAATTTTTATCATAGGTGTATCTAATGAGGGTACATTACATATGTAACGGGTTTTTGATTTGACCTACTTTTCAAGGTCACAGAGGTCAAAGTTCAAACTTAGTCATTTGGTGGCACATTTCGTAACTGCTTGGGCTATTGACTTGAAACTTGGTACATATACACCCCTATGTTAGGTGACCTATGACACCACTTTTCGGTCCGATTCGATTCTCCGCTTGGCCAGCAGGTGGCCAAAACCAAAGTTCTAAGTCCAGTAACTCCTGAACTGTAACTGGATTGTCTCCAAATTTTTATCAGGTGCATCTAATGAGGATACATGACCCTGGAACATTTTGATTTAACATTTGTCATTTGTTTTTCTGGTACGTTCACCCAGGTGAGCACATGGTCCATGGACCATTTCATTTTATTAATTTTAAGAGGCCTTAACTTCTTTTGGAGGGCACTTAGGTTTCCTTGAAGTGGGTCCTTATTCACAGTAATGTCCGCTTCCGTTGCAGTAAACTGTTCATTTTTGACTGTACAAGACAGTTCAATCACAAAAAACAAACAAGAAAGTATGCATGGGATGCTTGGCAGATGGAAATTTGCCCGTGAACCTGATAGTAATAGTTGTGGTAGGTCTTGAGAGAAGGTGGGCATTCTCCTGGCGTGTTGCTAGTGCTGGTACATATGTGATGAGAGAGATAGGATAGATTACTTGGATGGCTGTTCTTCACTGAAAAGGGGCATTTCACCTCAAGCACACCTCTACCGTCGCATGAACACAATAACACAGCATCTGGGGTTGCAACTAAATAAGGGTATTCCTTCAAAATTCCTTGTACCGTACTGCCTTTTTGAAAGTTCTTTAATTTTACTATACAACAGTTGGTCCCCTGAACTTCTTTTGGAGGCACTTAGGTCTACTTGAGGTGGGTCCTTATTCACAAATTTACATGCAAAGATTTTGTAAGAAATAAAGGAAGGTAGCATAAAAAGGGTCATATCTGCCTCTTGGTCTTGCATGTTGTAAATAAACCTTCTCCTGAGGACTCAAATTTTCACTTCACCATCTCTGTCAGCATCTTATCCTCGTTCTTGCATCGGGGTTGTGATCTGGGAGCTTTCATCACTTCAGACTTTACAAACTGAAGGAGTCGACTAGTGGTTGTCTGAATGGACAGTTCTTTCTTCAAGGGTGTACTCTGTGCTTTGCACTGTTAGTGTTGAAATCCCTTTCACTGAAATCCACGTCCTTGTCAGATGGAGTTCTTCAGCAGATAAAGTAGTGTCAAAGGAATTATCCATTTGCTGAACCGTTAGCGTAGACTCCAAGGGAGTGTCCATTTTATCAAGAATCAGAGACTGAGTGGCTTCCCCATCAGAAGGAGGGTATTATTGTCTCTTGAATTTTTTCATTAGTAGTACCCAGGGAATTATCCATTTGGTGGGCTTAAATGGGCTGGTAGGGTAGAATTCAAGGAAGTGTCCGTTCTATCGAAAATCAGAGACTGAATAGGTCTCTCATCAGATAAGGCCTTATAAAATTCATTTGTACTGTGTACATGCAGAGTTTTTTTAATTCCCTGTCAGGTGCAATCGGTACGCCTCCTTTGACTGCCATCTTAATCGCTTGTAACTCCAAGGGCCAGCTGACGGTAGCACTGTCGGAATTTCTGTGCGGTCGGCCCTGGTCAGTAAAGGCACGTTGAGTTGTTTCTGCACGTCTGTTGTGCAGATTAGCCAGCCTTCTCGATTCCGTCACCGATAAGTTCACGAATACGTCTGCTTCAATGAACTTGATCTGGTTCAATAGGTCGCCTTCATCTTCAACTTGAACTTCTTCGAGCAATTCCTTTAGTGCTGTGCGTGGTTACCGCCCAGTGTGAGTAGGAGCGGACCGCAATTACATGAGTTATCTTATCCTCGTCCTTGCATAGGAGTTGTGATCTGGGAGCTTTCATCACTTGAGACCTTGCAAACTTTGGGAGTCGACTGGAGGTTGTCTGAATGGACAGTTCTTTCTTCAAGGGTGTACTCCACTTTGCACTTCTGTTAGTATTGAAATCCCTTTCACTGAAGTCCAAGTCCTTGTCTGATGGAGTTCTTCAGCAGATAAAGTGGTGTCAAATGAATTATCCATTTGCTGAACCGTTAGTGTAGACTCCAAGGGAGTATCCATTTTATCAAGAATCAGAGACTGAGTGGCTTCCCCATCAGATAAAGGAGGGTATATTGTCTTATGAATTGAATCAGAGACTGAGTGGCTTCCCCATCAGATAAAGGAGGGTATATTGTCTTATGAATTTTTTCATTAGTAGTACCCAGGGAATTATCCATTTGGCGGGCTTAAATGGGCCGGTAGGGTAGAATCCAAGGAAGTGTCCGTTCTATCGAAAATCAGAGGTCTCTCATCAGATAAGGCCTTATAAAATTTATTCGTACTGTGTACATGCAGAGTGCAGAGTTTACTGATATAGTGTATTTTCGTTCTGATGGTCTAATAGAAAGAATTATGGCCAAAATTATTGACATACCGTGTAATACAATATCCTGATTCTTCATCTGAATCATTTACATACTGAAAGCTACTCTCATAACTTTCAAAATGTCGGGAGCAAATCACATCCGATTTGTTCGAGGCTGCCGGCTCGGTAAAATCCTTGCGTTTGAAACGCACAAAACGGACCCATTTTTGTCGAATGGCACGATTGGCAGGGAATGGATAGCCAATTACCCGTTATTGTTTGTTGGCAAGCTTGCCACAGCTGCAAACACTGCGATTCGGCATTTTTCCAATGAAATAAGTGGGTAATATCACATGGCATGCATGCAGTCGGCCATGTATTATGACGCTGCCTCGTTTTCGTTAGTTCCTGGCGGTCCCATGGCCTGTGACGTAGGGGCAGCTGTGGAAAACCTTGTTCTATTTGTTTGACGTAGTTCACAAAAAGATAATCATCTTGAATTTACTGAAACACATGAATTAGCAAAAAAATGGGTCGGGGACGAATTATCCTAGGGGTGAATTATCCGGGGGGGGGGGCGAATTATCTGACATCGAATAATCCTAGAGGCAAATTATCTGGGGGTGAGTTATCCTGTAACCAACATGCATCACCTTCTCCAAAATATCATCAAGGTCCTGTGATTGCCAATGAGCTGGTGGTATAATCATGGAATACATGTACATCAATGCTATTGTCGCGACACACGCTTTCTCCATTGAATCTGCTGAGTAACGGGTATTTTGTCAGGCTTGTACTGATCATTGTCTGTTGGACCAGGGTTAGATTCAATGTCATTGCACTGTATCAAAACATTTGAAGCATATAGCTGATGGGTTCTGAAACTGGCTTTCTTCTCATATAGCTGAGCTCTGGGTCAATGTTTGCCAAAAACACCTCTTCAAACCAACAGGTTAACCCCCCCCCCTTTGATGATTCCAATTCAGAGAAAATTTTGTGCTTTTCTGACGTGCAGGTGCAGTTCTTTGGTTTTATTCTGACAGTAACACAAAGGCCCTTCTTAATCGTGTCCAGGTAGGCGAAGTCTGGTTTGTCACAAGTTGTTTTATTGTTGTGCGATGTTACAACAATGCTCATCATAGTTGTGGATTCGTTGTTCTTCGTAACAAATTAACCATTCACGACTCCAATTCGTCTATATGATACGTGTCAAATTTATTCGTCATCGTTTACAACGTATGGATGTTCATCCGCATGATGTAGTAGACAGCAGATGTGTAGCAGACGATTGACTGCAAAGATAGAATTCAAGAATCCTATCAGATCCTACCAAATCTAAGAATAATCCATAATACAAAACCTACACACTCTATTTTATATAAGGCCAAAAAAAATATTGTCTGTTTCTTGTCCAGCAACTCAGCGAAAATTGATGCGGGCATGCAAATTTTTTTTTTATTTTCAAATAATTTTTTTTCCGTTTTGTTAATGGATGGGGGGAAATACCACCAGCAAACTATCTCTCTACATGTTTAAAGCACAGATTTCTTGAAAAATAAAGATGATTTCAAGTGATGAATCATTTCTGTGCATTTTATAGAAGGTGCTGCGTAAGCAAAGTGGAAAAATTTGAAATTGGTGAGAAAAAAAATTGTCGATGCGGAGGGTCTGGGAATGACGTGGGCGCGGACAAGAAACAAATACTTTATTTTTTTGGCCTAACGCAGCCCAGTGCAAATCGTGTCCTCAATTGATACAAGCACATCAATAAGTCCTAGAGGGGACATGTAAACAAACCGCCTGAAAGTGAAAAGTCATCCAAAATCGAAATAAAGGTTACCGTAACAAAATACTTCAAAGACGTTTCGTGGTAATGCCTCCTAAAAACTTAATTCCCAAATTGTAGATAATGGAGATAAAGTTGGAGCAATTGAAATGATGTATGATATTCGGTGGCAATCTTCTTGTCTTTTTTGGGATCCTCCCCCAGCCTCTACTGAGCATGTGCAGCTCGGAGTACTCTATTGTTCGAAGACAAACTAATCTATGGTGAAGTGGTTCTGGGACTTACAATAGCCATCATTTTTTTCTGTGCTGATTACATAATTCTCCTCAGTGCTACGCATGCTACATGTATATGCTATATCAGAATGACTATTTACATCTGGAGATTTCTTCGAGGGTCGTAAAAGGCGAATCCTACCTGACGGTCTGCTGTTGATGTATCTGTCTGCCTCCATGTTGTGACTTTGTTATAAGTGTCCAAAGGTAATGTAAGCCAGCCGTCTGGTTGAAATACCCCATAATGTGAAGATGTGTGTTAAGTGTGGCCTTTCTGAAAATAAGTACGTCTCTGTTTTTTTAATTCCCTGTCAGGTGCAATCGGTACGCCTCCTTTGACTGCCATCTTAATCGCTTGTAACTCCAAGGGCCAGCTGACGGTAGCACTGTCGGAATTTCTGTGCGGTCGGCCCTGGTCAGTAAAGGCACGTTGAGTTGTTTCTGCACGTCTGTTGTGCAGATTAGCCAGCCTTCTCGATTCCGTCACCGATAAGTCCACGAAAACGTCTGCTTCAATGAACTTGATCTGGTTCAATAGGTCGCCTTCGTCTTCAACTTGAACTTCTTCGAGCAATTCCTTTAGTGCTGTGCATAGGTGGTTACCGCCTAGTGTGAGTAGGAGCGGACCGCAATTACATGAGTTATCTTATCCTCGTCCTTGCATAGGAGTTGTGATCTGGGAGCTTTCATCACTTGAGACCTCGCAAACTTTGGGAGTCGACTGGAGGTTGTCTGAATGGACAGTTCTTTCTTCAAGGGTGTACTCCGCTTTGCACTTCTGTTAGTATTGAAATCCCTTTCACTGAAGTCCAAGTCCTTGTCTGATGGAGTTCTTCAGCAGATAAAGTAGTGTCAAATGAATTATCCATTTGCTGAACCGTTAGCGTAGACTCCAAGGGAGTGTCCATTTTATCAAGAATCAGAGACAGATTGGTTTCCCCATCAGAAGGAGGGTATGTTGTCTCTTGAATTTTTTCATTAGTATTACCCAGGGAATTATCCATTTGGTGGGCTTAAATGGGCTGGTAGGGTAGAATCCAAGGAAGTGTCCATTCTATCGAAAATCAGAGACTGAATACGTCTCTCATCAGATAAGGCCCATAAAATTTATTCGTACTTTGTACATGCAGAGTGCAGAGTTTACTGATATAGTGTATTTTCGTTTTGATGGTCTAATGGAAAGAATTATGGCCGAAATTATTGACATACCCTTTCATACAATATACAGATGCTTCATCTGAATCATTTACATACTGAAAGCTACTCTCATAACTTTCAAAATGTCGGGAGCAAATCACATCCGATTTGTTCGAGGCTGCCGCCTTGATAAAATCCTTGCATTTGAAACGCACAAAACGGACCCATTTTTGCCGAATGGCACGATTGGCAGGGAATGGATGGCCAGTTACCCCTTCTTGTTTGTTAGCAAGCTTGCCGCAGCTGTAAACAACACTGCGATTCGGCATTTTTCCGATGAAATAAGTGGGTAATATCACATGACATGCATGCAGTCGGCCATGTATTATGACGCTGCCTCGTTTTCGTTAGTTCCTGGCGGTCCCATGACCTGTGACGTAGGGGCAGCTGTGGAAAACCTTGTTCTATTTGTTTGACGTAGTTCACAAAAAGATAATCATCTTTAATTTACTGAAACACATGAATTGGCAAAAAAATGGGTCGGGGGCGAATTATCCCAGGGACGAATTATCCGGGGGGGGGGGGNGAATTATCCGAGGGCAAATTATCCAACATCGAATAATCCTAGGGGCAAATTATCCGGGGGTGAGGTATCCTGTAACCAACATGCATCACCTTCATCCAAAATATCATCAAGGTCCTGTGATTGCCAATGAGCTGGTGGTACAATCATGGAATACGTCAATGTTATTGCAGCATTCGCGACACATGCTTTCTCCATTGAATCTGCTGAGTAACGGGTATTTGCTTGGTTATAAATGAACCAAGTACAATTTTGTCAGGCTTGTACTGATCATTATCTGTTGGACCAGGGTTAGATTCAATGTCCTCTCTTATCTATTTTTGGTTACACTGTATCGAAACATTTGAAGCATATAGCTGATACTGGGTCCTGATACTGGCTTCCTTCTCAATAGCTGAGCTCTGGGTCAATGTTTGCAAAAAAACACCTCTTCAACCAAAGCCTCGGTAAACCCTGCAGGATGAGGTAGGCGAATCGTGGTTTTACTTGGTTTTAACTTCCTTCTCAAAGGTGCTGGCGGCGAAGAATGACAAATCGAACTTTTCGAACTGTGCCTCCTCGCTGAACAATGGAGTTGATCTGAACCTGTCAATATCGGATGTTGTGGAATGGGCAGAAACAGAATATTGAAGCACGTTGAAGATCTGCGCAGGAAACTTCTGCTTTGCTGAACCCCTATGGAGGGGGGGGGGGGTGAATAACCCAGCACAGGTTCTCTTCGGGAACCAGCCAGAGTTTTAGGCCTACTTCTCCGGTATACTTCTCATTGAATGTCTTTTAGATGAATGAGTTGATCCGGCTCATCATATCTCAACCAACTCTTCTTTGAGAAGCTGCATGTATGAAAAGCAGCAGCAGTCAGTGTCTAGTAGGGCTGAAGGGGTTATTGTCGTCCTGGGTACACATAAAGTGTACCCAGGTTCGATGTCGTCAAGTGAAATTGTACCCTGGGTCCACTTTCTTTTTACAAACTGTACCCAGGTTCTGATTTAGAGACCTAGGGACGAGCTCATTCTCAAGATTTCGTGGGATACGTGAATTAGCGTATGTTGGTCCCAGGATCCTGTTGCTATGACCTTGGAGGAATTATAGAGGCCTTGCAAATGACGTCACAAGCCGCCATGCTGGGGGCATGCGCACATACTGCAGAGGCGCAGCGAAATATCCCAATGACGTTACGTCAAACACTGGCGCCGCGCATTTCACGCATGCCACGTCACGGTCAGCTCACACCTCTGCCCACTTGCCCCTCAGCATGGCCGCCAGAATGACGTCATTGCAAGGCCTCTATACTGACAGGAGGAACAGCGAGCTAATTTCCCCTCTATAATCCCTTTTTCACACCTCCCCAAACAATGGAACACACAGGCCCGCAGTGTTTGCCCAGCAAGCTATGACACATGATCAAACAAACCCATCATGGCCATGCACAATGGCACATGCACATGTAGGCCTACATGGAAATGACACGTTTTCTTGTCTAGCTGGCGAGTTGATTAACTTTCTCTGTAACCATCCGAGGTTGAAAACTGTCCAGCTGGTCAAAAATAAAATTCTTCCAACTTCTCTTCTTTAGCTTTTTGCACGGCCAACTTGCAGCCACAATATCAAGTGACTTCACCGAGAACAACCTCGCCCCGAGGTCTCCAAATCAGAACCTGGGTACAGTTTGTAACAAGAAAGTGGACCCAGGGTACAATTTCACTTGACGACATCGAACCTGGGTACACTTTATGTGTACCCAGGACGACAATAACCCCTTCAGCTCTAGGCGGTTAGATATTGTGTCTATTACGCAGGCCACCCAACGTTCCTATATTTCCTATAATTCCTATATATTCCCCTGCCCTCCTCCTATATTTCCTATATTCCTATATTTCCTATATATTTGTTATTTTCTCCTATATTTCCTATATTTTCACCATATTTATTCGAACGAATTGAACAACTGGCAAAAAATTGTAATGTTCTCCCGGTCTTCAAATGTCACTGGTGGCTCGCGCCTTCGGCGCTCGCATTATCGGACTGCACCCTCTACCCTGTTGGGTACTTGAAATATGCCGGAACCCACTGTTCTCTAGTGTTACCAACCATGGCTCCACTGAACTTCGGCCCCCTCAGCCTTTAGAATGCTTTGAGTAGCCTATGGACTTGATTTCACGGCTGAAATGCCGGAAAACAGTACCTCCGGCATCCCAGCTTTTAAAAAATTTTCTGCGCAAGGGGGGACACCCCCCTCGCACTCCCCCCCCCCACGCCTTCACAGGTAAAACCTGCCTGAGCCCCCCTCCCCGCTGCCATTTCCTTTCTCTTTTTTTCCTAAGAATTCCTACTCTTCAAAAAAATTGTTCCTAAAATATGCCCCACAAATTTTCAGAGGGTGGCCAGCATGCCTTGGGTGGGCAAGTCAAGGGTGGTACACCAATGTCAGATACCTTTTCTCTCATTGGATTCCTATAATTTTCCTATAAAATTTGTTTAAAATTCCTATAATTTTCCTATATATTTGCTTTGAAGCTCCTATAATTCCTATATTATTTTGATCAAAGGTTGTTGGGTGGCCTGATTACGCCAGCATCTGATAGAGAGTGAAAATGTTCTTGGGTCTTGATTCTGGCAGTTCAAAGTGATATTATTCTCAACAAAACAACAAGGGAATTCATTCTTTCAACGATAGCATGCTAAATTTACCTTTTCTGGACATCGAATTGAACCCAGGAGAATCCCAATAAACGCACGCAAGCACAGCAGGAAGTCTAAGGAATCTGCCAATTCCAGATGTACAGCGCGTGTTACCATATGCATGTTAATAAGCAGCCCCATCTTTTGACTGTGCTCCTGTGCTCTTTTACCAACATGGGCCCCAATAATCAACCCCAACATGCTGAATGACCCCTGAGGTTAGATCCAGGCAACAGAGAGGAAGATTTGCCGTCCTTGGAATTCTAGGCCTGACCTTGCGAAGGAAGCAGAAAAAGCAACGTCGAATTGCTTGTTTCGCGACGAGCCTGGCTTTTACAGGCCAGTAGACCTGACGCATCTCTGCAATTATGTGTTCCTATCCTCCATGTTTTAAACTCCTATGTATTTAATCCGCAAGCAGTCTGGTGACATGGTGGTCCGCCGGTAGTATGCCCTGATGTTTTGCATCTCCGGGTATGGGAGCCCTATCTAACCTACCCCCAACACGCATACACCTGGAACTGCTATCGAAATAGGGTGACAGGTTGAATAAATTATTACGGCCTCTTTTCCATTCAGTTTGAGTTTCTGTTTGATACCAGCAGCCTCGCAGACCTTTGCTCACATTGACTTCTTAAACCGTCATAATTCCCTTGAAACCTCCTGTCCCGTCATTGATCTGGATTTTCCCACGATCTTGCCTCGCAGTCTGGTTATGGTTTTGAACTCCTTGGTCTAGCCATTTTCCCAAGAAGTAAAAGGCTGACAGAAACACGAACATGCAGAATGCAACTTAAGGTACCAGCTGGAAATGGAAGATGGCAAGCGTGACTCTTGCCGGATTCTGGAACCTTGGAATCCCTTAAAGGTTACCTGAGAAGCTTTTATCGACTTCTGGTTTTCTGCGTAATACTATAGAGCATTAGTCAGGCAACATGAAACTGCAAAGCGCCTGAAAATCGGGTCACCCATTACAAAGTTATGGCAATTTAAATAGGACTACCACACACCCCTGACAACCATGTCAGGCAGCGGAGAACAGCACTATCCACGAACTTTCCCGAAGATTACCGAAGACGTTCTCCTCACGACATTTGATCACCGAGGCTTGGCTGATTTTTCTCATTAATAATAAAACCATACATGATTTTCGAGAATGGCGCATGTAAATGTCTTTGAAATATACCATTGATTGATAGTAGAAGCGAAATTTCGGGGCCCACTGGCACTTTAATACTGCAAAAACCGTCAAGCATTCCAGGGTGACCTCATGTCAAGAAGAGTATCATAATACTGGATTTGTATTTCTTGACCATCAACTTCTATCACACAAAAAGAGAAGTGATTTCCTTGGTCAATGTCATGGTTTGCAAATTTGGTAATCCGATTGTCAAAGGTGACATTCATAAGGAACACAAATTTCCTGATGTCAGTGCATAAATATGCAACAAATACATCATTCTGGATGCTCATCAATATGTCGATGAATTTCAGGATGACACCTTCAGAATCCACCTTGTACATGGAAGTGTTGATGCTTCCCTAACGGTAAGTTGGAAATTGCGATTATTTTCAGTAACAGAGGGAAGTTGCAAAATGTCATCTTCAGAAAGGCTACCTAAGTCGCTCTTGAACTGTAACAGGATATGATGTTTTGGAGGACTGGCCACTTTGTAAGTGCATTTACTGTACATGGGTGGAGTGTGGCATGGTGCAGTCTGCATGAGTGGACTAATTGTTGGTAATGAATACTGGATTTGTATTTCTTGACCATCAACTTCAATCACACAAAAAGAGAAGTGATTTCCTCAGTCAATGTCATGGTTTGCAAATTTGGTAATCCGATTGTCAAAGGTGACATTCATAAAAAAAACACAAATTTCCTGATGTCAGTGCATAAATATGCAACAAATACATCACTGTGGATGCTCATCAATATGTCGATGAATTTCAGGATGACACCTTCAGAATCCACCTTGTACATGGAAGTGTTGATGCTTCCCTAACAGTAAGTTGGAAATTTTGATTATTTTCATTAACAGAGGGATGTTGCAAAATGTCATCTTCAGAAAGGCTACCTACATGTAAGTCGCTCTTGAACTGTAACAGGATATGATGTTTTGGAGGACTGGCCACTTTGTAAGTGCATTTACTGTACATGGGTGGAGTGTGGCATGGTGCAGTCTGCGTGGAGCATGAGTGGACTAATTGCTGGTAATGAATACTGGATTTGTATTTCCTGACCATCAACTTCAATCACACAAAAAGAGAAGTGATTTCCTCGGTCAATGTCATGGTTTGCAAATTTGGTAATCCGATTGTCAAAGGTGACATTCATAAGAAACACAAATTTCCTGATGTCAGTGCATAAATATGCAACGAAGACATCTTTCTTGATGCTCATCAATATGGCGATGAATTTAATGATGACACCTTCAGAATCCACCTTGTATATTGAAGTGTTGATGCTTCCCCAACAGTAAGTTGGAAATTGCGATTATTTTCATTAAACAGACGGTAGTTGCAAATGTCATCTTCAGAAAGGCTACCTAAGTCGCTCTTGAACTGTAACAGGATATGATGTTTTGGAGGACTGGCCACTTTGTAAGTGCATTTACTGTACATGGGTGGAGTGTGGCATGGTGCAGTCTGCGTGGAGCATGAGTGGACTAATTGCTGGTAATGAATACTGGATTTGTATTTCTTGACCATCAACTTCAATCACACAAAAAGAGAAGTGATTTCCTCGGTCAGTGTCATGGTTTGCAAATTTGGTAATCCGATTGTCAAAGGTGACATTCATAAGGAACACAAATTTCCTGATGTCAGTGCATAAATATGCAACAAATACATCATTCTGGATGCTCATCAATATGTCGATGAATTTCAGGATGACACCTTCAGAATCCACCTTGTACATGGAAGTGTTGATGCTTCCCTAACAGTAAGTTGGAAATCGCGATTATTTTCAGTAACAGAGGGAAGTTGCAAAGTCATCTTCAGAAAGGCTACCTAAGTCGCTCTTGAACTGTAACATGATATGATGTTTTGGACACTGGCAACTTTGTAAGGGGCATTCAAATGATTAAACCAGTCCATTTCAGAAATGCACTGACATTGTTTGGTCTTCATATCATGTAAGTGCAGTAAATAATCAAGACTTTCCAGCCCTACTACAGGAAATGGTGGGAACCTGACATAATCAGCATCACCATTCAAAATGGTTTCCTTTGCAGCTTTCAGTGTAGAAGAAGGTGGCACCTGATCTAAGTTGAATGGTGGTGACAAGATATCCCCATCACAGTTCTGCATTCCAGTGTATTCCATTGACTCTGTCATAGGAATGACATGTGGGTGTTGGCAACAAACTTGGTTTATACTATTTCTAACTGTCCAACGGAGCAACTGATTTATTCTATAAACAACAAGGTATACATACAATGGGACAATGGTTAAAGTTACAAGGGTTGTGATTGGCTAATTACACAAGGATTAACTCTTAGTGGGTTTGGCGTATATAAGCAATGAGACTCTCATTGCTTGGAGAAAAATGGAAAGCATTGTTTTCTGCAAAAGTTATCAGTACTCACCGCTTCTTTGTGGAAGGTCCCTGCTCCTGACATCAAACAATTCCGCCTCGACGTCAAATGATGAGTCCCATCCCGGAAATGATGCGATAATCCGAGAGGTTTGGCCAGGGATGTCAGCGGAGTTCAGGATGTAACCTCCTTTTATAATTGCTTCCACCCAATGCCCAACTTCATCCACTGCGTAGGGCGAATTATCCTAGGGGGCAAATTATCCAGGGGCGAATTATCCAGGGGCGAATTATCCTAGGGGTGAATTATGCGGGGGCAAATTATCCGGGGCGAATTATCCCAGAGCCCCCCCCCCCATGCACACTTCCAAATTATACACTGACCATTCTTTCCCCCTGGCGCTTCTTTCTCTTATTCTACCTTTGTTGATATCTGCCCACTCACTCTTTTCACCACCCTACGGGGGTAAAAGTCCGGGGGGTAGATGTTGGGGGGGGGGG
>NMRB01001657.1:67482-77905 GCA_002633025.1 Notospermus geniculatus | reverse complement strand
CCCCCCCCCCCCAAGTTTCGATACAATCACTTTCCTGTTTCTGATATCGTTTGAGTCTTGACTGGGTAAACACTGAAGATGATTGGCCTGCTTCTGTACCTGTCCCTGTGTCTTGGTTCCAAACTAGAAAGCTCAAATATATATTATCCGAACGTAATGAAGTGCGTCTGTTCTGCAAAATTAATGCATTGCTCATTGAGTTCCCTAAATCGCAAACTCCTTGTGGTGAGCGTTCAGCTCCTGTAGCAACCATGACAGAGGCACCTGTCAGCAATGTTACCTATCGACCTACTTGCCCACCTCTATATCCACAGGATATCTCTGATTATGTCATGAATTTTGCTGATGCATAGAGCACCGACCAATCTTTGAATCTTAAGGGCATGCTGATAGGCAGTAAAGGGTGTACACTAACAAACAACAACACGCAAATTTTGTGTAATAATTATATTGGGTGATCATTTTACGATCTCAGGTACAATTTCTCCACGGTGACCTCCACCCTAGGGTATTCTACAATTATCTGTATCTTAACCCGGGTCCCTGGAAGTATACAACAGAAGAAGAGAGGTATAAGCAATGTATAATTAATTCGGATATCATGCCCGCTACACAATGGGTATAGCAGTTATATAAGTGACTTTTCTATGTCGATTGATATTTGTAGCCTTTATAGTTGTCGGAATGTTTTGTTCTATTTATCTCTATATATTTAATAATATTCGACGGTATTTAAGTGTGCCTGAAAAGGTAAATTTTATCACTACTTACGATTAAGGATGCTCGGCACCTCAGGCGGCGATGCCGACTGCCGGGGCACCTGTTCCGCATTAACGGCTGCAATGCAATTAGATGTGATTGTTGTCAAAAGGTAAAGTAATATGTTGGGGTAGTCCCGTGTGCAATTAATAATATATCAATGGGGAGCGCCAATTGGTCACGTGATGACTACTGATAGAGCAGACGAGACACCTAGCGTTGACCTATGCCCATTGTTCGAGATATGCGGTTCACCAAGCACGGCCAATCACACCTTGATTCGTCATGAATAATAGGTGGCATTGGTGTACTATCAGTTCAAAACCACGCGTATATTCTCGCGTGGTCTGCGTGATCGGGGTTCCCTATTGTGTTTGCTGGTGAAGTTAAGTTCTCCTGTTAAGAGTATCGGTTGTAATGTACATGTATAATCACTGCTATATGCATATTATTTGGAAACGGTAAACGCCGTTAAAGGCGAGCCCCACTTATAATTTTGTTCACTTTAGAATTTAGAGAATCCATCTCTTGTTGGTCTGGTAAGCCAAAAATCGAGGAAATTCCACGAGCCCAAAATGTTGTAACCAGATCGTTTTGTACGCGTGACGGTAGATACCTTTTTAATCCGAGCAGGAATCCGGGTGCGTAAAGTTTTCATATTGGAGCGTATCCGCTTCAGGGCATCCGACCTTTCCTGATTGAGACTATGTATAATTGAGGCATACGCTCCACAAGTTGACGAGTCCAACTAAGTCACATGTAAACAATTTGGCCTGGGGATTAGCCTCGAATATGTCTCATAGTCAGGAAATTGAATGGAAATTAAGTGTGTCCACTCGGAGTATCCACTATCTAGTTGAAAATACATTCCGAAATTTTGTCGCATTACAACATTTTTGGTCATTGCATTAATCGTAGACAGGCATGAGCCTAACACTAAGAGAAGTAGGAACCCCATCGTGACTAAGAATGGAGTGAAGCAAGCTGACTCTTGATGAAGCATTTGAGGTGAGGCAGTCACCATATTAGGAAAGACATTCCGGGTCAGACCTACCTGTAGTGCTCGCATTGCCCCAACGAAACGCTAATAAGGTTACAGAATCTCATGAGTGGAATGGGATCCGCATGGGCTATCGTGACCTCAAACTTACCCCAGTCAATAATAGTTTTGGTATTCCATGAAGTCAGCACCCATTATCATGTCGACACCAATCGCCTCACAGTCTGAAAATTGAAACCCTACACCAGCATTTCCTATGGAGAGTTTAATGGGGACCGTTCCAAGCAATGGAATCGACTGACCGTTTACGGCCTGGATCATGTTTGTTCAGTGCTGGCGGTAGGTTGCTCAGGTCTATGCTAGGGTTAACTATCCGCAGGAAGTCAGGGTGGACCAAACTAATACCGCCGCCACTATCAAGCAATGCAGAGAACGAAACTCCATTAGCCACGAGCTTTATCAAGTTAGGTTCCAAATACGAGGAGTTTGGAACACACCTTACCGTTGCGGTTTCAACATCATTGGGCATACAACCTGTGGTTGAAGCCACTACTCGGCTAACCCGTGCCGTCTTATATTTACTAGACTTCCTACTCTTGTAGGCCCGACGTTTGGACTGCCGGTGTTGGAAGTAATCCACAATGCACTGCGGATCAACAAAGTCCTTTTCCTGAAACCAACCTATCTCCCCTGATTTCCATTTTACCTTGAATTTGCGTTTTCCTTTCTTCTTGCCGGAATGCAGCAAGATCTTGTCTATGTCATAGACCTGCTCATCATCAATCTCCTGATCGTTCACGTCAGCATTCTCTTGCACACCTGCATCTGAATGGTTCTGTCCGGCGGTTGTGCCATGTAACTGAGGTTCTTTAGCCCCGGAAATACCTTTACTGGTCCCTGACTTACCTCTGGATGAGGTGGTTTCTCCTTGTGTCAGGTCCTCGTTGCTGGAAGATGCCTCAGCCATGTCAGCCCTTGGTTTATCTTCATCAAAGTCGAGAATATACAAATCATCGCTATCCATGCCACCATCGGCCTGGGCAACTGCTGGGCACCTTGCTGCTGTAATGGTCGAAGGTTCACGGCCTTCACGAGCTCCTCGAGTTTGTCCATTATTTGTTTATGTTGGGCCTCATCGGGCCTTATCCTGATTGTATTCGGCACTAGATACAAGATGCTGTCTCTGGTGTACCGACGTTTCAGTTGCCTGCATGACGTTCGCCACATGGGGGCTTTCAATTTGGAGGCAGGCATCCTCCGTCTTGGCTGCAGTAATTGCAGCCTGTCATTGCCTGTAGGGTGGCTGGTCTATGCCGCCACACTGCGGCCTTCAGCTTGGGCCTCAAAGCCTTTACAAACATGTTCTTGCGATCCTGCTCGGGTACATTGTATTTCACACAGGCGTTATTGAAAATATCCAAAAAATCGTCCAGGGACTGATTTTCTCCCTGTGAATAGTCATAGAATTTCATTCTTTGGAGCAACTCCTGCTCCTCCGAGTGGAAACGCGCACGGAATACGTTCCTTATGTCTTCAAAGTTTACGGCCTTTCTTACTGCCTGGGGCAGTGGTTTAAACCACCCGTAGGCCACACCCTGTAGATATAACGGAAACTGTTGACACCACCTATCTTGTGGTATCCTAGTGGCTATCATCCAGTCTGAAAACTTATTTAAGAATATATCAACATTTTCGTTTGAATGGCCCAGAAAGGCATTAGGCCTGAGCTGCTCGCCACTAAGCCGCGTGGCTACAGCCACGAGATGGTCCATATCATCCATTTTTAGCTCACCGTGGTGAGCTTATACAATGGTTGTGCGTCCGTCGTCCGTCGTCGTCCGTCGTCGTCGTCGGCCGTCGTTGTCCGTTAGCAGGGCACGTTTCGTAACCGCTGGAGCTATTGATCTGAAACTTGGTACATATATACCCCTAGGTCAGATGACCCACGACACCAAGTTTCGGTCCGATTCGACTCTCAGTTTGGCCACCAGGTGGCGGAAACCAAAAACACAAAAAGTGCAATAACTCCTGAACTAATGACTAGATCATCTCCAAATTTTTATCATAGGTGTAGCTAATAAGGATACATAACATATATAACGGGTTTTTGATTTGACCTACTTTTCAAGGTCACAGAGGTCAAAGTTCGACAAAAGTGACGAACCTGCCACAGTTTGTCATTATTTCACCGAGCAACTTCATATCTTGCATAAACATGCATTGGAGGGGTACCTTAAAAAATACCAAGTTTCGGCCCGATTGGACATCCAATATGGCCGCCAGGTGGCGTAACCTGAAAATCAAGTAAGTGCTATTACTCAGGAACGGCTTGACGCAGAGTGCTCAAATTTGATATTTACCTCCATCTAGATGACCTTTACATGCATGTCAAATTTCGGCCTGATTTGACTTCAAACATGGCCACCAGGTGGCGTAACCCAAAAATCATCAAAGTGCTGTAACTCAGGAACGCCTTAACCCAAAGCGCTCCAATGTGCTATGTGGCCCCCTGCAGATGACCTTTATGTCCATGTGAAGTTTTGGCCCGATCGGACATCCAATATGGCCGCCAGGTGGCGTAACCCGAAAATCATCAAAGTGCTGTAACTCAGGAACGCCTTAACCCAAAGCGCTCCAATGTGCTATGTGGCCCCCTGCAGATGACCTTTATGTCCATGTGAAGTTTCGGCCCGATCGGACATCCAATATGGCCGCCAGGTGGCGTAACCCGAAAATCATCAAAGTGCTGTAACTCAGGAACGACTTGCCCCAAAGCGCTCCAGCCCCATGCAGATGACCTTTATATGTGCATGTGAAGTTCCAGTCCGATCGGACATCCAGTATGGCCACCAGGTGGCATAACCCAAAAATCATCAAAGTCCTATTGGGAATGGCTTGACCCAGATTGCTCATAACTGATATGTACCTCCCTCTGTCATTAGACTATCTATTACGTCCAACCCAGTGAGCACATGGTCCATGGACCATTTCATTGTATTTATGTTCCAGTTTACTGATGAATGAAAACAATTTTTAATTGGTTCCAGGTGGAATTTTGAGAGGCACTCCCAGATACATAATTTCAGTACTCCTGGTGAAACGGCATTTTTTCCGTGATAGAATATAGCGAATCACACGACACCAAGAATCACTTAAATTACTTCTTCTAATCGACCGTCTACTCATGACGTTAAAGGGAGGCATGCGAAAAATATTGCCCGGCGGGCACAAGTTGTCTTTGTTTTGATTAGCGTACAGAGCCATCTGTTAATACGCGGTGACACTACGCTGTAGCACAGGCCACTGGAGAACTATCAGTGAGTTTATAATACGTACCTAACCAAGAAACACTAGTTTGTAAAAAATACACCCCGAGCTCACGAATTTGTGAGCACGTGGTGTGTTTTTAGATACGTGTTGTGTTTTTTAGATACGTTTGGTTAGATACGTGTTCTAAACTCATTGATAGCTCTCCAGGGGCCTGTGCTACAGCGTAGTGTCACCGCGTATTAACAGACGGCGCTGTGCGCTAATCAAAACAAAGACAGCTTGTGCCCGCCGGGCAATATTTTTCGCATGTCTCCCTTTAATACCGTAGAACGAGAACAGAAGTCTTCCTGTTTACAGAAGTTTTCCCTTTTACAGAATACCCGCTGCGTTTCTCCACCATGTCGCGGGGCTTGTGTGTGAAACGGGTTGGCATGTTGGGATCCTAATGAACATAAAAACGGGGACGACGAAATCCACATCACTCGCTTGCCTGCGAGAGGCACTTTATTAGGATCTCCGGGAAAACATGTACAACGCACTAGTCATCTCGATATCCTTAACAACTGAAGTCTCTAAACTATTCTCGATCCGCTTCCTAAACTACTAAACTCCGTCTCATACTAAATCTACTAAGACCATAAGCTCTAAAAACTGAACTCTGTCTAAAAACTCCAAACTCTCTACTTTTCCGGGCGTCTCCCAGGTTTTTAAGCCAAGCAACCCTTGCATTCCTTGCTTTTCTTTTCCTTCTTTGGAAACACTACCCCTTATTTGGGAACACCAGAAAACTCAATAATGGACGCGCTCGCAGGCGAATCCAAAATACTAGCTAATCCACCCTTAAGTTGGGAAGGGTCTACCTGCCACTATACAGTGTGTATCAGAAAAAAGGAAACCGAGATTAATTTGTTAATTTCTTGGACATGGCTAAACATTTTGGAAATTGGCAACCACCATTTATTACCTAATGATGTCCTCTTTCTTATGACACCAAGAAATCCAATTTACTGTCACAGATGACTGAGCACGAAGCAGTTCAATCAACCATGTCAGAACTTGTCTTGCACCAGATTCACAGCAGCCTTACTCCAACAATTTTCACATTAAAACAAGGAAGGAAGACCAGTGAGTGCTTTACAAAATTTTTATTGAATGATTTAACATTTGGGTGCTTATTCCTGTCCAAATGCATCTGCTACTTGCTGGAAGCTTCCAGTCTTCAACCNGGTGAATTATCCTAGGGGAGAATTATCCGGGGGGCGAATAACCCTAGGGGAAAATTATCCAGGGGCAAATTATTTGGGGGCAAATTATCCAGGGGCGAGTTGTCCTGTAACCAACATGCATCACCTTCATCCAAAATATCATCAAGGTCCTGTGATTGCCAATGAACTAGTGGTACAATCATGGAATACATCAATGCTATTGCAGCATTCGTGATACACTCTTTCTCCATTGAAACTGCTGAGTAACGGGTATTTGCTTGGTTAAATGAACCAAGTACAACTTTATCAGGCTTGTACTGATCATTATCTGTTGGACCAGGGTTAGATTCAATGTCATTGCACTGTATCAAAACATTTGAAGCATATAGCTGATACTGGGTCCTGAAACTGGCTTCCTTCTCAATAGCTGAGGTCTGGGTCAATGTTTGTCAAAAACACCTCTTCAAACCAAAGGCTCGGTAAACCCTGCAAGATAGGCGAATCCTGAATTTATTCAGTTTCAGCTTCCTTCTCAAAGGTGGCGGAGAGGAATGACCAATCAAACTTATCAAACTGTGCCTCCTCGCCTAACAACGGATTGATCTGATCCTGCCAATATCGGATGTTGCGGAATGGGCAGAAACGTTGAAGATCTGCATAGTATCACTGCCTTCAGTGGGCCTACTACCAACCGCACTCTCCCTATTCGCCCCCAACGTCCCCAATGCCCCAACGGCAACGCTACCCTGCTCAACTACAACTTCATTTGACCCTATCATTGGCATTGTCTTTACACCCTCTTTATGTTCCCCACCTTTCTCTCCGGGCCTAGACATCGCCTCTCCTGCCGTGCCCACGGGTAGGATGGCACTAGTTTCAAACCATTTCTCCCATGTGTTCTGGTACTCTTGCCTCTTGTCGACTAGCATAGAGCGTGTCTGCATTTATGTCAGCCTTGAGGTGGCGGAGATCGATCATATGATGGCTGAATTTCGTCTGGCTCACCAACAGGCATCGGCGATGCAACATCATCAGCATTGACATTTTTCTAATTACCGAGAAATATATAAGTTTTTCATGGATAGGTTCAATTTCACCAGAATTCAACTGATCAATGTACATTTAGTCAGCCATCTTATCATTTTTCCATCTAATAGAATCTTCACCATGGCTTTCTTCAGAAATATTTGGGGCTACACTTTCAAAATCAGGGGGCAGACGCCTCAAGTGGTGCTCCTGTTCCATCTATACCTCAGAGGATTTGTCGGTGGGTCACTTTTTGTACGAAATAATAGCTTTGTTGGTAGCTGGGTCCTTCTTTATGCGGTCCACTGTGGTGTTGAGTCGGCTCTGCTATGTTGGGACGAAGCCAATCCCGAATGTTGAACATCGTTGTCAGTTGGTGGGTTGTCGTAGTTGGAGTTGTACAGTTTTGAATACCTTTCATCAGGTCTTCAATGGTTCCAGCGGTATCCTTCATGAGTCACCCGGATATTTTGCTGAAGAACTGATCTATGTCCTCATGTGTGTGCCCATGCAACCATGAGAAAGTAACATTAAATGTTCCCGATGACTAAACAAGAAGTGAATAATTGCAGGGAACGACACACACTGATCCCATAAGGGCCAACGTTTGAAAGATACTGAGAAAGATCTCTTTGAATATTTGCCTTCCAAATTGATTGAAGTTTATCGGTTGCTTTATAGTGACCTCTTAGCCACAAATATAATGCATCTATTGGAATAAATATTTCATTACCGCTGGTATCCTTAATAAACTGTAATCCCTGAAAACCAGTGTACTCCATTGCACTTTCAGGAAGCCTACTGCAACATATTCATCACAGCCAACACACTTTACATGATAGACGAATATATAGCCAAGTAAAGGCATAACACATGTATGAATGCAAATATCAAGATTTGTCTCAATGAGAAAAAAAATCTGGCATAAACATAGGCCTAGGACATGAAAAGTTAAGAATACATGTAGAATGATATCAGAAGAGGAAAACTACCATGTCTTTCAATCAAACATACTAACCTCCCTAAGGCAGATTTGCCTTCGGCATTTTACTTTATGGGCTTTTGTCCAGGCCCTTCTGCTTTCTCTTTTCCTGGTCCCTCAGACTTCGGAAGTAAATTCGCAATGACTCTGTAAGAATAATATTACAACAGTCAAATGGAAATGGCCAACCTTAGGAGCAATCTGTGAAAATACATACCGGTACATACATACAAAATGGGATTTATTTAGCGCCTTATCCAGGGTAAAAATTCCCCGCTCAAAGTGCTTCACATTGTTCAAAGACCCTCCCGAAAAGATGAGTCTTGAGGATGGCCTTGAAGGAAATAAGGTCTGTATCCGACATCGAATAATCCTAGGGGCAAATTATCCGGGGGTGGTGAGTTATCCTGCAACCAACATGCATCACCTTCATCCAAAATATCATCAAGGTTCTATCAGAGATGTTACTGAATTTCTCAGCCTCCGCCATAGTTATGAACAATGGAATGTTGTCAAAAGGCACTGGACCTTCGCTTCTGGAATCCCCGTAGTGGTCCAGAAAAGCATCTAAAAATCGAACTCTCTTTTCACGAGCGCGTGCGCAGAACTCAGAAAGGTTGTCGTGGAGAGGCTCATCCTTTAGCGACATGTGTGGCCTGGCAACTTGTGGCTTGGTGAGGTATTCCTTCTCGCGTAGAATTGCTCGAAAGGCTAGAACTTCATCTGATATATCATCGGGTTCTTTCTTTTCGCGCACTTTGGGGTCTGTCAAGTTAATCTGCTCCAGTGTCTCCGTTCTCATCTCCTGCATTTTCGAATGGTTGACACAAGCCGCCCTCCAGTCCTTGTCAGTTGGTTTGGCAGGTATCCAATGTTGGATTGCGCGGTTTATTTCCTCCAGTCGAAAATCAGGCCCCTGTGCCGAGAATGGATTGCCGGAGCAATTCAACGACAATGTCCGAAGAACAAATCCCCGCAATTCAAGTGGCATCAACTCTAAGTTTACGGTTTCAAACATATCTAATTCTCTGTAATGAGGATGGTCCCTCGCCGACCAAACCTTCGAAAAGAGCGCTTGTCCAGCTCGCATTAACTCTGTATCCCTGGCACGAACACCATTTCTGTACATCATAATGGCTGCAAGAATTTCAAAAACAATATCCACCATGAAGGCATAATTCGGATCTTCAGTGTCATTCATCACGGACTTGAAAAATGATTCGGGTGTGACGTCACGAGGGTTCGACCTGATGAATGGCACAATGAGTTCCTTGGACATGGCCTCAAACGCTACACGACAAAGTGTCCAACCTTTGTGGTGGTCACTTACATTTAGGGCAACCCTCTTTGCATTTAGAGTTGTGAAGTTGAACATCTCCACAAGTGACTCCCAGAACACGGACCAAGTGATCTTAACGAATGCTTTTACCATGTTCATTTCAATGTGGCCCGGTCCTGGGAGGAGGAGAAGCCATCCGAACTCGGGCTTGAAGAATGACATCACATTGGTAAGATCGTCTTCCCAGGGGTGCCTGTTAGTCATATGCGCAATGCATTTCTGTTCTCCTATTATGCCGTTTTCATCACATAGAGTACAGACCAAGTACTTTTTCATGATCCTCATACCAATTACAAATGGCGAACCGTCACATACAATGGGCAACCATTCACGCTTCCCGTCCGGATCGTATGCACGTATTCCCGCCTTTTTGCCAATGGTGCGGAATATGGAAGCCAATGCTTCATACGATCCTGGGTTTAGGAATATTGGCTCCATAACAGTTGTGACTGGTGCTGGTTTGCCGGTGTGCTGGTCCTCGATGCCAGTCACAGTAGATGCGTTGTCTTCTGATACAAGATTTCTCGGGTAGAGGGGTCATTTTGTAGGACATCGGATAAAAAAACGTGCAGTGGTAAGGGTCAGAGGTGGTCACCTGTGCTTGAGGTACATGTACATTGTATTTAATTTATGGTCAGCACACCTGTCAGTGTGCTGACCATATTGAGATCACAAAATTTCTTTCTTCTTTCTGCTTCTTCCTCCATGCGATTTTCCTACGGTTCCCAAAAAACGGCTGAATAAATCAAAATACAATCATAATAACCCTGTAGCTTATCCTAGGGGCGAATTATCTGGGGGCAAGTTATCCAAGGGCGAATTATCCAGGGGTGAGTTTTTTT
>NMRB01001657.1:43273-55883 GCA_002633025.1 Notospermus geniculatus | reverse complement strand
AATGAGCAAACGAACAGAGCCGATCTGCGTCATATGTTTGTTCGGTGTCGTGCATTCATCTACGTCCGCATCGACATTACATCAGCCGTGCTACGAGTACTATTGCGGATTTGAGTGACGATGAACGGCACGAAACATTCTTTGATGACTGTCGGTACGATATATTTAAATGGTGCCCGTCGTGTCGGGCGCTACAGCGATGTTTTTGGACTTGTCATGCTTGTGCATGGTCATGTGGCATTTGCAAGAACAATCTCGTCTTCAGGTGCCGTATCCAATCCTCGGTATACTTTTGCAGATCGAACTATACCCAGGGTATAGTTTTGTAGGACGACATTGAACCTGGGTATATTTCTGTTATACCCAGGACGACATTAACCGATTCGGCTCCACTGTGGTGTTGACTCGGCTCTGCTATGTTGGGACGAGGCCAATCCCAAATATTGATCATCGTTGACGGCATCTCATCTGTTGTCAGTGATGGCCTCCTCCGTACTTAGCAGGGCCAATAATGCTATAGCGTCGGCCCTGAAAAATGAAATACAATACAAGGCATCCCTGCCAGAAATGCAAGTCTTATTTTAATCGAGAATTAAAGACTTATTAATACGACTCAAAAGAAGGCGTATCTAAGGCGTAGTTTGGAACGAGCAAGACTCAAAATAACAAGGACAAATGCATTTTACGTCTTGTATAAAACGTAATTTATTTATAATAATTAGATCGTCAACAGATCTCCATAAAAATCTCAACTTAGACTGCAGATTTATGATACATAAATAAAAGTGCGTTAAAAATACGTCTTACCGAAGACTGCAGATTTATGATACATAAATAAAAGTGCGTTAAAAATACGTCTTACCGAAGTCTTAATTGAACAAGACGAATTTTTCATGCTGTATTTCACGTCTTATAAATAAGGCGTTCCAGGAAAATACAGTTGGATGCCCAATACTCGCGCCTAGAATAGGGCGTGAAATAAGACTCTAATTCACATCAAGCCTTAAATAAGGCGTGACCTATGATTTGAAGCGTTCGTCTTATTTAAACGCTTGATAAGGCGTGAAATCTGATACTTTTTTCACGCCTTGTTTTAAACGTGATGCACCGGTCAGATAAGGCGTGGAGAGGATTTGAAGCAAGCCAATATACAGGGTGGTCCAAGAAAAGTTTTGTGAAATTCGACCCATTATTAAAGGTGTAATTGAGTTTTTTGTGTTTTTACTTTTGGCCCCCTGGTGGCAGACTGGAGAACCAGATCCAGTCGGTTCTTTGACGCGACACACCTTTGCACCCTGATACATATCATCCTAGCAACAGTGCCCTGCTAACGGACGACGACGACGACGGACTACGACGGACACATAACCATCGTAGTAGCTCACCCCGGTGAGCTAAAAATGATGAAAAAACCGTTGCCATGGTAAACAAATGAATAGGTCCTATGATACTTTCATTGGATTCTGTGCGCAATGGCACTCTATCACTGGAAAGTCATTGCCATAGCAACCATACCACTGTTCCCCTAGCACAAAACCACCATTGCCCCCAGGGCAATGGTGGTTTTGTGCTGATAGCTGCAGAAAATTGATCAAGGCGTACATATCTAGGGGAACAGTGGTATGGTTGCTATGGCAATGACTTTCCAGTGATAGAGTGCCAAATTTGGTGCTTTTATCACAAATGCATGATGTTACCCCCTAAGCCACTCCAGTCCACCATATACCATGTATACGGTACATGTATTTTGCGAAAAATCACAAACAATGGCAGCAGGTCAACACAATTATCCTCCCTGAATGTTGAAGCTCTCCAGTCCGAAAAAAAGAATCCACTCACATCATTATCACTGGCTGTCATGGATAGAGTATCCTCTCAACATGTATGTCACGCACACCATGCCAATTAGAAAAATCACCAACACTGACAACATGCAGGTCAACACAGTTACTCCCTGAGAATTTCAAAGTACTAGAGTCCATAAACACTTTTTTAACAATAATCCTTAATAGGTATGTAACGAAGCACGTATAATTACGAGTGTAATTATACGTGCTTCGTCCAGTATTTCTGTCCTCCTAATTCTTGTCCTTGAGTGAGGCTGGTCTGTACACATGGCAACTTCACAGACATTGGTGCATCCTTATGCTGGTTAGCATTGCCATCTTGAATGAAGGCTGAAATGAGAAATACACAAATGTCGAGTTCATCAAATTCAAATGAAAAGGAAATGAAAGGCACATTTTTTTAAGTGTACTGCTAGTGAGGCCATCATTTAGAACAAGAACATTGTACTGAAGAATTCCCTCTGTCCTGTCGTTTGGGCCTATGGTGGACATGCAGATGGCGACTTCCATGGACACATGTTTCTTTTTCTCATGCACTGTGGATATACCCAAGAGTCTGTCGTCATATTCAATGCTGCCATCAATCTATTCACTTCACTCTTCACTACACTCATACGACACATGCCACAGAATAATATACATGTAGACTTACCCCATAACGCATCGTAAAAATCACATTGCCATCTTGAATGAAGGCTGAAATGAGAAATACACAAATGTCGAGTTCATCAAATTCAAATGAAAAGGAAATGAAAGGCACATTTTTTAAAGCGTACTGCAAGTGAGGCCATCATTTAGAACAAGAACATTGTACTGAAGAATTCCTTCTGTCCTGTCGTTTGGGCCTATGGTGGACATGCAGATGGCGACTTCCATGGACACAGGTTTCTTTTTCTCATGCACTGTGGATATACCCAAGAGTCTGTCGTCATATTCAATGCTGCCATCAATCTATTCACTGCACTCTTCACTACACTCATACGACACATGCCACAGAATAATATACATGTAGACTTACCCCATAACGCATCGTAAAAATCAGAGGGGAGTGGTTGCCATTGTGTGTTGCGTTTGCCGAGGGCACAGCTCATCCCCAGCACAGCCTTCGAGTAGAACATGTCCAGAATTCTGGCCACTTTTTGTTGTTGAGTCTTTTTCTCCATAATAGACTCGCGCTGTGCTGGGGTGACATACAGCTTGTGCCCTGGGATCAGTTCTTCCTTTTCGACTCCAGTTTCCTGCAACAAATTGGTAACCATTATTTCACATTGGATTGCCGTCATCATCATTACAAAGTACTTTTTTACAACAATCACTTGGTCCAAATGCATTATTTTCTTCCTGTTTGATACCATAAACCATTTTTGAAAGCAGACCCCGAAGTGTAGTAAGCTGCAACAAAGGCTTGTTCTCAGAAAAATTTCTTGGCAGATCACACAGACACTTAAGCCTAGATCAAGCATCTGATGCTCCAAGCCTCATAAGGACTTCTTTAGACCACCAATCTGAACCGAGCAACTAGAGTTGAAATTGACTTAGCAGTCAATTCGAAGACCGCCACTTTCACTGCTTATGTGGCGGGTAGGCGTAACACGCCTAAGTGTTTCTGTGATGTGAACTGTTTGCAGTGGGACATTGATGGGGACATTGATGGGAACCTTTAACAGCGATACCAAACAGGGTGTCTATAAACCGAAGACCGAAGACTGAAGATTGAAGATGGAAGTCTCTCAACTATAAAACGAAGATCTCCACTACTATAAAACGAAGACCCAACTATAAAACGAAGATCCCCACATCTATAAAACGAAGACCCAACTATATTATAGTTGGGTCTTCGTTATAATAAACGAAGATCCCCACATCTATAAAACGAAGACCCAACAATAAAACGAAGATCCCCACTACTATAAAACGAAGACCGAACTATAAAACGAAGATCCCCACATCTATAAAACGAAGACCCAACTATAAAACGAAGACCCCGACAACTATAAAATGAAGACCCAGCTATAAAATGATGGGCTGTGTCAGTAACCAGTGAATAACCACAATGAAGGGTCCAAAATGGAAGAGTTACCCTCAGGAAAAAAGGTCCAAACGGTTATTTTTGGTCGGATTTAAGCGGGGTTGATTTTAATCAACAGATCTCAGAAAATGTTAATACGAATCTGCTGTCAGATCTGGGCATCTCTTACCCTTTTCATAGGGAAAGGGTCTGAACTTGAGGAAATTGACCTCTATAATAATGTCATTGGGACTTCTAAGTTCTTATTGGCCGATTAAATGACCACAGTATTGCTTCCCAATCCTGCGTTACACCTACCCGCGTTAAGGAAGACCTCTATTGACGACTTGGTAAACTACCGCTATCAACCTATGCTCTGTGCATTGTATTGTAATCATACATTCTCCAACACTGGGGCGAAAGGCTTAACTAGAGTATTGGAGAATGGTACTGGTGGTACTGGTGGCACCGGCTGTCCACAGAAAGTGGCAATGCCGTGGTCCTTTAAGTTAGTCTATCAACAAACGCACGTGGCTTCCTTCCAATGGTAAGACTAATTCACAACCTCCTGCCAAAAAAACCTGAAATCATCCCAAACGTCTCACTTCCCATGGTTAACAGAGGTTTACCAACACGTCGTGCTTTATTTTGATGATCTCCACATGAAGCTACAGCGACGAAGCGGCCGTATTGTTGTGGAACGGACACTAGCACCGCAGGACTGGAGCGGCAAATGCTGGAACCAACATAGGCAAAATGCGCATGCTTCGTTCTCTCCAAGTGCATGAAACGCCGTACATCAGACTGCTTCTAAATCGGTCACACGGGGAATCCCCTTGGGGAATCCCCTAGGGTTGCACTGTTAGTTTTAACAACAAAATTCATCGGAATTCATACTTCATCGTTTTTGGATGAAGCCAGGAAACGAAAGGGACCTGTCATATGCACATATCTACAAACCCTGAAAGTTTCGTGGTGATGCATGGCTTAATTTTTGAGTTATTGCCCTGAAACGACCAGATTGGATGGAGAGAGATCCAGAGAGAGATTCAGAGATGCAGAGAATTCCAGTAAAACCAAGGAAGACCGCCACACCATTGGTGTGTGGCGGTCTTAATTATTCCTTGTAGAATTCAACAATTTGTAATGTAGTGTAATCCTCATCACATGGAATTGGAAGGCCTATGAATATGAATGTACGAATACATTTGAATAATATATAACAACACAATATAGCAACCTACGAGGACACAGCCATTTGCTTCACTCACAGCTGGAACTTGGAGTGCTGAGCAATTGAACAATTGTTGGGGAGAGGAGGGCCAGCGGAGCAACCAGTAGCATACATGTACATAGAATTCATAAACTTACTGAAGTTGGTTTCCTCCAATCAAATGTGTAGTGGACCTCAGGCCGATGGGACTTGTTACATGTAGGTGTCCCNTTACTTTTTGTCATGAATATGTTAGGACGCTTGTTTTCAAAGAGCGTCAATAAAGTCGGCATAGGTAGCCCCCCGCCTTAATTACAGGTACATCAATTACACCACAAGTCCCAGAAAAAATTTCCTTGCCGCCCTCCAAATTCCCAGGCTTAAAATGAAACCTACCTGATTCCTTGTGGAGGAATTTTGCAACTGCAAAGTATCTGCTACACAGGCAAAAATGTTGGATGAAAATTTGATATCCAGGCATTTTCTATATCCATTTTTCATCAGCCGGATGAAAATTGGATATAGAAAATGCCTGGATATCCAGTTTTCATCAGAAATGTATTTCCATATTATATCCGATCTATATCCATTTTTCATCCAACAGGTTTCATAATATTTTCATCCCATATTTATGAAATTTGCATATTGGTATGGATGATAGTGGTATAATGTTGCAAGTTGAGTCCGTTCTTGCATTTTCATTGCTTTACTTTTGCTCTGCTGCATAATGGTTTTTAGTAGGAAACTGATCTGATATAAATTGCGTGATGAAAATCTTATAGATAGCATTTTCTATATCATTTTTCACTTGGTTTGTATATCCATTTTTTATCAGATTCATATCCAATTTTCATCCAACATTTTTGCATGTGTAGTTCATGCAGGAATTTAACTTTCCTGGGGGTCACAGATAGATGTACACCGAAGAATGCTTATCAGGATCATTGTTGTAAGGCTCCAAGTAATACATCAGGATTACTAAACAATTCTCTTCAAAGAGTTCTTGTAGGCATTTTTTAAACCACAGGTCCGATAATATACAGCTCGGCAGCCATTAGTTGCCATTGCTGAAGGCGGGAGTTACACTGTCTGTGCACTCTGCAAAATTAAACTGCGTAAAATCCCAATTTTTGTGCACAAAACCGCCGATATGCAAAAGAAACACGCCGCAAAAATTCCCCGGTTTACAGTATGAATTAACCCTTTGCCAACCATGGGGCTGAACTGCAGTGATAACTAATATGATTCTAGGTGGTACTTAATGTGGTCCATGAATGAACACTATAACAACAACTAGAATGTTTATATTTTCGGAAGTTGGACTTTACACCTTGATGCAAAGGTTTATGTCTCCTGTAAGGGTTGGGCAACGTGCCAGGTATTGCACATAGTCCAATTTTAACCCTTGAACTGTGTGCAGACAGTGGCAGTTCGCCTTGAAACTCATTCCTAGAAAAGGAAGACAAAAACAAATGCTTTTGCTGGGGACTGATAAATACTCTATTAATAACTTGTCAGACCTACTTTATGTGATTAGCAAAGCACCAAAAATCGAAGGGCAACCAAAAGCTCCTGCAGGACAACCGAAGGCTGGTTACTGGACTGTTCTGTGGACAACCATGAAAAAATTCTTAAAGGGAGACTCCACTCATTGTAGACGTTTGAATTTTTATCAATCCATGACTAATGCCATGAATTGTTATGTCACTAGTGTCAATAGGCTCACGACCTTTGTAGTGAATGAGCTACCCTGCTCAACTACAACTTCATTTGACCCTATCATTGGCATTGTCTCTACACCCTCTTTATGTTCCCCACCTTTCTCTCCGGGCCTAGACATCGCCTCTCCTGCCGTGCCCAGGATGGCACCTAGCTTTCCGACTGCGGCTTAGTTGTCACACAAGGACTAGGTATGGCTGACTTATGAGGACAGTCCTTCACCCAGTGCGACCCCCCTCTCCGCAACGGAAACATGGCCCCCTCGGTTTCTTGTAAGTGTTAGGCGGCTTGGGCCCTCCGCGGGCCTCTCCTTTATCGGCAGGCAACCTCTTGAGAATTGCCCCCAATTTTTGACCTACATCACTTTCTAATTTAGACAGCCGCGCATCAGTTTTGCTTTGGGCCTCGACTAACTTCTGTGTCACAGGGTGGTTGGCTAGCCCTTGGCCATCACGCCCTGTCCGCGCACTATTTACCTTTCTGCTCAGGAGTGTGCCCGAGCTGCCTGGAATACACGTCCACCTCTATTAGCCATTCCCTCTGAGTGGGGTCTCCCACCTTCTTTGGGGCCCCCAGGAACTTGGATAAGCGTACACTGGGGGTGTGCCTCAGCTGGAGGTTCCCCAGTGCGGTGGCCAGCGCCTCAGCCACCTGTTGGTTGCTTTCTGCAAGAACTTCTGCAACTGCCGGATCCATACTGAATACTTAGGCCGTACCAGTCTAGATATCAGCTTTCCAGCCACACCAAAACAAATGCAGACACCAAAACAACAGCAGACACCAAACAACCGACTGACTGACCAACCTCGCCTAGCAACCGATGACTACACAAGGAGGATAGATTAGAGAAGAGAAGGAAATGACCGGCTTACCTTACATCTAGAATATTTTTCCATTAATTCCTTAATCAGAATCTATGCCGTCCAACACAGCATCCCGTATCACAGTTATTAGTGTCACTCGTTTGGCATACAAAGAAAGTCATTAAAGTCCAATAGAGTCATTCACATTCTTTGTCACAGCATCACCTGTTCTTCCTCCTTTGGTTTGTCCTCATCTACAGTCGTCTCAAGGGATGGAATCTGTCGTCGTGGACGTTCCTTTGAACCGACAGCAAGACGGGCTGTCCGGCGAGCTACAGGGCTCTAACACCGTCCTTACCACCACCACTGACAGCGAGACGAGCTGTCCGGCGAGCTACAGGGCTCTAACACCGTCCTTACCACCACCACTGACAGCGAGACGAGCTGTCCGGCGAGCTACAGGGCTCTAACGCCATCCATAATACTACCATTACAGCGAGACGGGCTGTCCGGCGAGCTACAGGGCTCTAACACCGTCCTTACCACCACCACTGGCAGCGAGACGAGCTTCCCGGCGAGCTACAGGGCTCTAACACCGTCCATAATACTACCATTACAGCGAGTCGGGCTGTTCGGCGAGCTACTGGGCCTAACACCGTCCTCCGGCATATTACTGACGATTACTGTCCATTCTGCAACTTAAATCATCCCACAGCTGTCACCATTTGTCACGTGTGGATGATCAGGGCGATTTCTTCCCCGACGGTTTAGGTCTTTTAGTCGACCAGGGACCTTATTCACAAAGCCCCCGTAACTTTAAGGGTACCGGTACGCAAATCCTTTGTCAGGCCGATAGTGAACAATAGGTTGCCCACAAAAGGACAATAGTTTGCGCACTGCCGTAAGTTACGGAAGCTTCGTGAATAAGGTCCCTGGGTCCTTCACATGCAGGGGTTGATGCATGTTGAACTGAATGAATCTCATTCACTGGGGCGGCCATATTGAATCGGGCAAGTGTGTAGCAGACGACGCTGATCGCTGTCACATTGAATACTGATGATTTTGAAGCAAATAGTAGGCCTATCTAATGAAATTAGAACCCATCCAACACAGTAAACATACTGTGACGGATTGCATTGGGATTGCGTTCAGGATTTTCTATATTTCTTCTAGAACATTGCACATGTCTTGTAACCTACGTTTCTATACCTGTCTCGCCGGTTTTAATGATTATTTTCTCTCAAATTTTCATCGGCTGCTAAATCGACGCCATCTTTGCTCCTGTCTTCGGTCATGTGTCTGGTCATGTGATCGCGTGAATGTAACTTTCGGCCTGTTTGTGATGTTTCTTCCGCGACGAAATAATTCCGGCGTCTCTTGTTGTACTTTGTATCTTTTAGACCCTTATTTGTAGTAATGAATGTAGTTAAATATTGTTAATCTTAGTCTGAGGTTTTTGGCATCTTGTGTGCAGTAATTCATGACTTTATTTCGTGTTCCGCTGGCGTGTGTCAGTACAGCGGAGCGTTCCGAAACTAGATCCGATTTACATATCATGAATATTAATGTTGTGGGCGGGACGTGACGTCGTGTTTGTAAACAATGAAAAAACGTGGTCCAGAGCTGTCAAACAGTATTTGGGGGTTTTTGGCAGTTTGGGTTGCTCGGGGGATATAAAAGCTGAGTCTTTGACGCAAAAAGGGGTCTTTCTCATTTGGTCTCCGACGGAGAACGACGCACCGGCGAGAATCTCCACGAATTTGGGCTTATTGATAATCTATTGCTTGCAAGACGTTTTAGGACCGAAGGTCAGTTCGACTCGCCATTTGTACCATTTCATTCATGTTATTTATCCGATTTCTCGATAAAATTATTATAAATTGATCTTTTGTTGTTCGTGTGACTTTCTTCTCGTTGGCGTCATCACAATTGAGAGGTTTGGTGTAACAATACCTTCCCATTGAACTGGTGCTTTCCCACCATTGGCCAGCTCCGAAAGCAGTTCATAAGCTGTTGAAGTTGAAGCAACAGGTTCAGTGGATGATGCTGCTGAACATGAATATTCTGTTCCACCATCTCATTTAACAGACACAGTTCACTTGTAGAGAAGTTGGTCTTTCTCTTTCTCTTGACAGAGCCATTTGGCATGTCTGACATGTCAGCCATGTTGAAATCAGCAGGAAGTGCAATTTATCATGATGCATTATGGGATAATCCACCGACAAACCTATGATAGTTACCAGAACCCCAAATTATGCTTTCAACAACCCCAAAGTTATCGGTTAGTTAACTATCGGTCGATGGGGGATATTTATCGGTGGATAAGAGTTATCGGAGGATAACTTTAACCATGCTTTGAACAACCGACCCCTGGAGGTTTCTCCTTGGTCACCCTGATTCTGATTGTTAAAAATTTTGACTTGAATTTTTTGGTACCATGGATTTGTAGACGGATAGAATTAATGATAATCATGTATCATTGTCAAGACAGTGGAAAAGTCAAGCAGTTGTTAAGTCATTATACAACTTGGAAACTTAATTAATCAGCACAGCTAAAATCACGTTCTGTTTGAGAGATTTTAAGTATTTCATCAGTTACTTAATTCTTTCTTCTTCAACAACTGTACACTGAGGAGCATGATCAATGATATCAATACCAACGCCCAACACTGCCCTGTTGCTGTTGTTCGATTTGCCTTGTTGGGGATCTTGGTTATCAGCTGTGGTGGCGCTAGAACTGCTAACATCCTCTTCTCTGCGTCCAACAACATCACTCAGTTCTTCTGCAGCTTTATGCGATAGTCCTTCCAAATGACCGTCAATGCCATATTTGCGGACATTGTTCATTCTACGGATATACTTTGCTACTTCTTGAAGTACTGTCCTCTGATCCTAAAGTCGACTTTGATGGGGCCTTCATATTTGTGACAGAGTTCACAGTGTATCTAAAAAAGTGCCACCAAATAAAAGTAACGGCCAAGAAAAAAAACTGCTTTTTATACTACCTGGCATGCCTGGCTCAGGCTGCACTGCATCTCATCTGGAGAGGCAGTGGCGGTGTTTCTTTTATCCTGTTTATGAAGTTGGAGTTAACCTGAAGTTGTCAAGATCCTTCCTGCTTCTAGTGACATCAGACTTTCCTGCCATCTCCTTACATCGCCTGCTGATGTCCGCCCTGGCTGGATGGGGCAGTAACTGTAACTGTTTCCTGGCTTCTACTCCCAGTTTGTCCTCGACCATCTGCCACGACAAAGAATCTGATGTCGCAAAGGTCATGGAATGCAGTTGCCTATTTGTTACATCTTCCTTTTTTGAAACAGCACCCTCAACTTCTTTGAAAAATTCCCGACGGCATGATTTGTGGTATTGGGCTTCTTTGGCGATCAGGTCCACCCCACTGCGGACTAATGCTTTGAGACGCTCGTTGGTACTTCTTGGAGCTGCTGCAATTACGCTATCGACACCATTTTGGTTAAAGACACCCAGACAATGGCTCCATCTTCCGGTTAATAGTTTTACGAAGCACAGGACAAAATACATATGCAAGAGCCTTTCAATAGACCCATTGCATCTGATGATGGCATTGAACTTCGGCGTCGAGTTGTTCGTTTCTTTGAGGGAGAGTCACTTTGGGAATTTGTTGATAGCCTTTTCACAGCAGTGTAATTGCTATAACACTTTGAGTGGTACCTTGCATCGCCTGCTTGTTGCCTTAGATTAGCATCTGTTGTTGTATCTTTGTAGTGATCCGACTTTAGGGCAAGTCGAAATTCTGCTGCCCTCTTGAATGCACCCCATGTTCTGTCTCCAAACTTTTTCAGCGAGTCATGACCTGCCGCATTGCAAATAATGCACACCATATTGGCTTCATTAACAATGTCTGTTGGGCTACCTTCATTGGTAGTGGGTGTGTCTGCTGCCTACAATAAAAGAAAACTTATATAAATAATCGGTTTGTGGCCAGGACTTTCACAAGGCCTAATATATTTGTCAGCCAATTCTTTCAGCTTCAGACCTGTACAACCATATCATGCCCTAAAATCAAACACCATGGAAAAGAATCTGCTGTTCATTGCAGGTCATCGGATGTTCATTATGATAGTAATGAATTAAACACTAATCACTTTCAACTCATACTATTGGTCATGGTCCAAGATTACTTGAACAACGATGCATATATACCTGACTAGGAGCTCCACAGTCGGTACTATCTGTAGAACTGTCATCACCTATCACGGGCGTGTCTAAAAAGTGAAGAAGAACCAACATTAGACAACAATCAATCCGAATTATTTCAGTTGAAATAAATGTACCAAGTCAAATAAAACAATGTCGCATACCTGACTAGTGATCCCGGGACCCGCCGCTAGGCGGGATATTCATTCGAGGTCTATTGCGGATCGTGAGGTCACGTGCCTTAGTCCTAAACGCATGATTATGCTGGAGGCATTGGACCTGATTGAGGCCCAGAAATCAACAAAGGGAGCTTCTTTATGTGTATTGTTTGCAGTCAAAACAAAGTTCATTTTCATAGAATAGGATCGGCGACGTTGTTCTGAGAAAAAAAGTTGGAATATTTGTGAAAAAAAGCGATGAAAAATCGATACGCACGAAATGCAACGTCACGAAAGTTGTGTACACTCTCCAATACCACCGCTCTTTGCCCTGGAGAATGCACAGAACTCACATTTCTATGACGTGTACAATATCAGTGACGTCATTCCAATAAAGTCAGCCAATCTCTCAAGTTTGGCATGATTTAACAAATTGGTAGAACTTTAGAATCCCTGATCAGCATGGTCAGACATGTCAGAACAGAAGTGGCACACAGTGGAAATAATTATAAACACATGAAAATGACACACTGATAAGCCAACGTCTACTGCGAGGATTAAATAGCAGCGGTTGTCTGTAATCGCAACTCGCTGGCGTACAAAGAAACTTTGTACTTCTGTACAAAAGTTCCTTTGGACGGCAGCGAGTTGTGATTACAGGCAACAGCTGCACTGCAGCGACAGCT
>NMRB01001657.1:31809-42784 GCA_002633025.1 Notospermus geniculatus | reverse complement strand
TGTCAGCTGCTTGGCTGTGAATATTACAAGGGCCGTTATACATGTATACGTGTAACTGATCTCTAGTTAGGGTGAGGTGGGGAAGCTGAGGTACTTCAGCACTGTGTTGTGCGTGACACTACGAGACAATCTACGTGTAATGCCTGTCATCTTAAGGTGACTCAGAATGGCGTTCGCTGATTGGGCGCATTTTATCGTGCGCCAAGTAGCCCAGCAAATCAGGCGGATTTCCTCAGGGGTTTGTCTGCGGTGACGAAGGGAGCGAGCAGTAAGAACGCCTGATATTCTCAGGATGCTAGCCCCCACGGTTATGCACTGCTTCGGCCGTAATTCACAAAATTTGACAGTCCCAATTTTTCATCTTGAATTGTTGGTAAAGTTCATTTAAGTTCATTAATATGAGGTGTTTCTGAATTATTGTTTTTTCTCCTGTATCTGTATGGTCCTATCCCCATGGCCACAACGCTGGAATCCTTGGCATTTTTACACCAGCCGTGGCGTGCATCCGTTGCAATATCAATCCCTGCCATGCCTGCGGTATCATCATCGTCATATGATGCAACTTCCTCTAGAAGGGCAGTTCGTGTGCTGCTCCATTCCTCTTCTTCAGAACTTCCAAAGTAATAGTCATTTAGGAAGTTTGTCCTCTTTTCTCTGGAAAGGCACCCAATCCCGCAGGCATTCACAAATCGATTGTACATTACAGGTAATATCCGCTGGAGAAGTATCCATTCGCCATTCTTGTATTGATAAGCAGTTGGTTGTTGGGAAGATAAGATGATGATATCCAATTGAATCAATGGTGTCCATGCCTCCGTTTACACGTGAGCTTCGTTTTCACAGCATGTCCCATGTAATGAGTCTTGATCACAGAAAACTTTGCGTCACATAAACGGCCATGTTGTTTAGCTATGTCCATTGATCGTTGAAGACCATCCTTACTTATCTTGGTTAACGTCATCTTTGCTCGCCGCAATATATGATGGAATGGTTTCGATATGATCCTCCTCTAAATAATGATTAATCCAAAAGTTCAGCACATTGTCTAATATCACGACGTTATTCACTGGACGATTAGTCTCCTTGATCCGTCAAAAAATAAGTTAGTTATTGCACTTTTTGTACATTTCAAATGGAACCATCTAGTGACTATTTAATAAACTACAGTACATCCATCCAGTTTGGAAGCTCATGGTCAACCATTGGAGCTATTGACTTCAAACTTCACACACATGTACTTCAGGGTCATAGGTCTCCACAGACCACAATTTTCATGGAAATCCGATTGTCCGTTCTGCCTCCAGGGGCCAAAACTGAAAACTTTTTAAGGGCGATTCAACCTTAACCGTTGGTTGGATCCTCGCCAACTTTTCATCATAGGTACATGTACGTCTGATGAGGTTTCATTATATATAATACGGGTTTTTTACCTTTATTCAAGGTCACAGAGGCCAAAGTTCAAAATTTTGCCATCATGTGGCTCGTTTCGTGGCCGCAGGGGCTATTGACCTGAAGCGTGGTACATATATTCCCCTAGGTCAGATGACCAATGACACCAAGTTTCGGCCCAATTCGATTCTTGTCGTGGCCACTAGGTGGCTTAAACCAAAAACACAATTGTCATCAGTTCTTCTGGTACATTTACCCGCAGGTGAGCACATGATCCATGGACCATTTCATTTTCTTTTCACTTACCTTTTGCACTAATCCTCTGTCTTTTGGCATTCCTTTCTCCCTGATAAATGTAACTTACTTAGATACAATCATTCAGCAAACGGAGGAATTCGCGATTAGGCCCACATTCATCTGCTGCTCCTTCAGATTGTCCAATGTCATCTGTAAACTTAAGGGGCTGTAACTTTTACGCCTGAAGCCCCTTAGAAGCACGATTTATATTGAACAATGATGGATTCTCCGTGCTAATTTGTGACCACAATTGGCTTATTTCCTCCTTTAATGATGGGCAAGCTGCAGCGTTTCTGAAAATAAAGAGAAAATATAACTTGGAAGCCCATTTCATATCTAATGAGCAAGAAGGTGGCAGAATATAGAACCAGGGGCGGATACAGGATTTCCGGAAGGGGGGGGGGCACCCCAAGAAAATGTTCAAGAATGGGATGCCAAAATATGCACCCCCCCCCCTAAATCCGCCACGGGAACTGTCACCTCCCCACCATCAATATTGTGAAACAAAAATCAGGCCAACTAAGGTATTAATGGAATGTTGGTGATGTCAGCAGTGTTTGGGTTGTCCTGTGATAACGTAGTTGAAAACATGACATTAGACTTTACTTTTCAACTTGCGTCTCATTCAAGTTTTGATTTTTTGACAGCAATATCAGATTTCGCATCTGAATCAGAACGACAGGATCTCTTTTGTGGGCTTCACGGTGCATTTATGACCTTGATGGGCGATTTCTCTATTGCCAATTTGGTGCATGTTGAATGCCTCTCTGCATCAAAACATACAACTTTTCAAAAACATCCGTGCCGGTTTGCGAGGTGGCACTAAAGTACTGCCTTGCAGTTTTAGCACCCGTCTTGACGTCTGAAACATTTTGGAGGTCTCCACTGAAGTTGGCTGGCTGCCATCTGGAAAAAGTATCAATAATTATAGTAAATTACTGGTTATTTGAATGGTTAACAATTGAAAGCTGGAGTTGTTAGCGATTGCATGTTATTGAAAAATATGTATCGACTAGGCTTGAACACAAAAACGTAAAGATATTGCTGCATGATCAGAGTAAACATTTTTGAAAGATTCACAGTGATGTGGGTATGGCATGTTTTTGGGAGAAGAACATGTTCTAATTGACTTTTGTGACGTGCATTTCAAGGTTTTGAGTGTGACAGAATGAGTTCCGATTAGAGATGACGGAATAACTTGCAACTCACAAGATTTTACCAGGAACCAACAGGCAGCGATAAGGTGCATCGACAAATAAATGAAGACTTTTCCTGGCAAAGTTTTCCGACAAAATACTCGTGATTGGAACCAGCCGTGGAAAACCGTCAATGCCATCATTCGGAATCTGAAAAGATGAATATCATGAATGACTAGCTGACAACTGACAAAAAAGCATAGTGTACTTGAACATGTCCAAGAAAAGTACAAGGAAAAATGCCCAACTATACAGCATGTTATCATTTGCAGAGAATGAAATCATGAGTAATTGAAAACACACTCAGAAAGTGCATAATAATAATAATAAATAATAAAATAATAATAATAATAAAATAAATTTCTATAGCGCTCCTTTGAAATGAATCATCAGCGGCGCTTTACAATAATAAATATAGGATATAAAACATTGAATGTGGGATATAAAACATTGATATAAATTAATTAAGATACTTATTAAAAAGATAGGTCTTTAGTTGAGCTTTAAAAATTGAATAGTTGTCAATGGCCCTCAGTGCAGGCGGGAGTACATTCCAAAGTCGCGGGGCACACACGGTAAAGGCCCTGTCCCCTGCTGACTTCTTGGCCGCAAATTTCCACTCGAGCATAGGAGCAGTATTTGATCTTGTCGATCATGTTTTGCCAAAACAGAATCAAATTGCTGCAAAAACCACACCCTGCCATGGTTCAAAATACACTGATGTTAGTTCAGTGACATTTAGGTGTAACGTGTACATGAACTTTTACTTGCCTACGTAGAGGATGATGTGTATCGAGATGCCATAAAGCATTTGGTGAGGGAACATGGTAACGTCTTCTGCGAATGATCTGACCCCATCGTGAAGCGGTCCCAACTGGATCTACTGTTCTCAGAGCAGATCTTACTCGGTCCCTTGCTACTGTGATGGGGGTGGAGTTCTGGACTGACAAAAAAGCACGGACCTAAAAAATTGGGAATGCAAAGTTACCATTACATGATACGTACATTGGAACAACACAGACATGCAATAAGGTGGATTAACAGATTTCCATAGAATTCCCAATGATCTGGCATTATGCAACAATATCAATTTTGTGACTCCCTTCTATTAAACGGTGGTAGGCCTACTGGTATTTATTTCCGCAATTCTGGCAAAATTTAACCGATGTCGGTACACTCTTGTTTACCCTTACATTTGAGAATGCTCTTACATACCACCATGTGCGCTAGGAGTAAGCCAAAATGTCTTTTTAAGATGATTGTAAAATCGTCCTTATGGTGATTGGTCTATCTAGGTCACGGTCAGAAATTCCCCTTTCATTTAGGTTTTCGCCAAAACGGCTGGACGGTATTAAAAAAGGCATACCTTATTGAAGAGAGCATTGTCCAAGGACGAGAACGTCCCCTTTTGAGAAGCACCCTCCCTTTACTTTCCAAGAAATGAGGGGTTTAATCACCGAAAAATTTGTGGTTCATCTGAGTGAAAAACCAGACCTGTGTCTCCTCCCATTGTATCTTGTATCTTTTCACGTTTACCAATCTTTGTTTCATTGGAGATGCCTGACTCCTTCCTTGGTTTCTTTGCTTCTGGTAATCTGTCATTGTGGCCAGATATTGTTCTCTTGGCAGGGCCAGTACCATCAGAAAGCAACATGACTCTGTTGAACAATTCGTCGAAGTTTTGTCCGTTGTTATCAAGGATGACGTGGGCCTCGTGACAAGAGATTGATTTCTCTTTTCATGTTTACCAATCTTTGTTTCATTGGAGATGCCTGACTCCTTCCTTGCCTATGTAAACATCATCGAAACATCGGGTTTAAGGGGGAATTACTTCACTGTAAAGGACACTGAAACATTATACATGTATTTAAGGCTTAATTTTGGCTCATTTATTTAAGGCTTAATTTTTCTTTGTTGGGTATTTGCTTGAAATGTACAAAGTTCCGTCCTCCTCATTGGTCCTGATGACCCAAGAGTTTTCGGGTGAAACACTCTCCGGCTTCGGCCTGTTGGACAATTCAGCCACGCAAACTCTCTTTAGTTGTTGACGACCTCCACGTTTGGATCTTGCGGCAGACGTCGTTTTGTCCAAATCTGCTAAAAGAGATTGAAAATTCTGGCTTCTCCAGGGAATGGTTTTGATCATAAATTTCGATTCCCCGTCTCTTCCTCTGAGGACATAACCTCCATCCTCATTGCCGCCACGACTTGCTTCCGCTTTTCTTCCGTATAGGAAGTTTGTTTTCTTTGCTGCAGCGATGTGGTTATCCATTTTCAGCAAAGTGAAAAGACAAAGACAACATATAATATTTCATTTTAAAGTCTTCAGAAGTACCGTCAGAACAGGATCATCTGCAGACAGCTGTTACCCAAACATGTCTTCTTTTGCACCAAAGACAGCATGAGGGTGTTCCTTGAAGTACTGCAGTCCTTCAACACATTTCTTGAGATGTGGCCCTGCCTCCAGGTTACTCGTTTTGTCTTTGTTACCGTACAAAGTCGTCATCCAGGGTCCCGTCACCAGCTTCCCCAGAATACCTATGGCTTTCAGCTGACTCTGGATATAAGGGGCGGAAAGGTCTTTGATGAGACCTGTTTTGAGACCTGAATTACACGACTGAATTTGAGACCTGAATTACAGTTACAGTAGTTTTTCAAGTAGGTGAGCAAGTTCTCCCTCAAACTGTAGAATGACCCCACAAGGCGGAATAATATATGCATCCTGTTACCGACATATCTCGGGATCATCTTGGAAGCTGTGCCATTCTGGACCAGAAAACTTTTAAAACCCGTCGAAGGCGGCCTAACCCCCCCCNCCCCCCCCCCCCATCTCAACCTGGCTAAAGTGGTCGATTTAGAGGGGTTTCACTGTATATAGCAGAGTGACTGATCTTTGCTGATGTTGTACATATCACCACCAACACCTTCGAACTCGAAGTTTGACATGACATTTTGTCTGATTTTTCGGGCGATATTTCTCAAAATGGGAAAAAAAATTCTCCTAATTTGAGAAATTGAAAAATTCGCGCAAAATTCCAAAATTTCCCACTTATTTTTCACTTTTGTTTCTTACTCCCTTCTACTGTAAAATCTGAGTGAATCTGCATTATTACTGTACTATTTCTTATCTGCTGGTGTCATGTCAGTACGTTTAGGTTCATTTTCCGGGCGACTTAACGCTGGTTTTGTAGCGGAGGGTCACATATATCGACCAGTATGGACTTATATTTCATGTTGATACACCAAATCCTGATTTGCAATGATACCATACCATTTAGAAATCTAGAATACATGTAGCTAAATTGCTGTTTGATAATTATGACATTTGCAATTTGGTAGTTCATGCTGCGGTTAATGAGTATTTGTCACTCAAGGTCGTGGCAAGTCGGGTCGTATGATGGTTGACCTCATAAAGTTGCACCGTTGTAAAATTAATATGTCCTGATCGTTACAGTCTTGTTCTTAGTTTCTTAGTTTCAGCAGCTGGCGATAAAACCTGCATAATTTGTTAAGAAATTTACCAATAGTCAGTTTGTTCATTACATTTGCTAAGCTATCAACGCATACTAAGTTAGAAGCCAACTAGGAGATAGAATGATACTATGCCTAGTATGTTTTTCTGCAACCGGGCCGTGATGTTTAATTTGAATATTTTGCTCGTTGATGTGCTAAAAATGATTTATGTTTTCTGTCCTCTCATTCGTGACCAGCAAATTTGCAAAAATGTTTGCAACAAATAAATTTGATTTAATTGAAATGTTGTATAGTGTTCATGTTCACATTGCCTCATCAAATGTGGGCACTTAAATTGTGATTGCTCCTGTGTGCGGGAATAAATGGAGCAGATATTCTTGGGTGTACAGTATTTCATTGTTCATCTGTATATGTTGCTATATTTCGGCGAATAAGGAGGGTATGCAATTGAAACGGGTTAAAACATTAATAACAACGGCGGTCATTTACCATTGCAGCTTCATTCTGTGACCATTAGCGATGGTACAGTCAATGGGGTGTTAGGCCAAAATTAGGGAGTTGTTTGTTGCAGCAGCAGATTCTGCTAGAAAAATATGAAAGACCAGGCGCGATATGCACAAAACATCTTAAGTGTGATTTTTTGAGAATTTCCCAAAGAATTTCCTTAAGTAATCATCCTTAACCTGAGTGGTATGCACAAAGCATCTTAAGATGAGAATTTTCTTAAAAATCTCCTTAACTTTAAGGTACCTCATCAAGATTCATAAGTGAAAATGTTGTCCCTATTTCCAGCAAAAAATACAGAAATTGTGTCTCTTTGACCTATTCAAAGATGTAGAACAGCATCATTTCTTCATAGCTCTTATTATTGTTGGTTACACTGAAGATAATGAAGTGAGAGGGTGGTACGGGTACCAATGATAATTCGGGACAGTGAAAATCCTTTTGATTTTGGCTTGGGTGAGGGGATTTCACTTTGATGGAACGGGAATACTCTTCATTTAATATCAATCTTCTTGCTGCAGATAGATTGACAGAAGCCACGTAGTTCCTGCCTTACTAAGAGAAATCCTACTGAGTTGAGAAAATTCCGATTACTTATGAAAATCCTTAACGTGTGCAACCATGTGCTCTTGAAGCAGGGATTCCCTAGGCATTCCCAGTGTGAGCTATTGTAAGAGCGAATTCTATTGGCTAACGCACGGGCTAAATTTAGCTCTAGGCCTAAGAGAAATCCTACTGAATTGAGGAAATTCCTATTACTTAAGCAAATTCTCAGCTCAGGAAATTCGTAAGGTGCTTCGTGCATACCACTTGAATGATTTCCTTAGCCAAGAATTATTTTACGAGGTTAAGGATAATCTTACACTTAATATAAGGATTTTTTGTGCATACGGGGCCAGAACTCACTGTAAAATATACGACAACTGTGCGTTTTTGTTGTGTCAGCCATATTGTATTCATATGAGTTTTTCATTTTGTAGCAAGGGCTAATAATGCTTAGCTTCAGCCCTTAATTCTTAAACATTTGTACATACATGTATATTGTTTTCCTTGTAATAAAGGTTATTTTCATTCAAATTCCCAAAAAGTTGTTCCATTCCTTGAGTCTGTGTGTGTTATAATACTTTATCCTCGCCTCTAAGAGGTCAGTCCAGAGTACTCATGACTAGGCCTTTGTTCCATTCCATAATTGGCGCCGTTGCTTCGTTCTTTGTTCGACCAATCAGAACGAGGAAGTTTGTTGGAATATTGTACTCACAATGGGTGATATGAATAAAAATCAGTATCTACTAGCTAGTAGTTACTAGAAGTAAAAGTAACTAGTTCCAAGTTTTTACTCCAAGTAGAAGTGAACACTTGAATTCATATGAATAAACAGTTCCTTTTACTACAAAGTAATCACTTCTGCCCAACTAGTTTTTACTCGTCTGATCCTGGGTCCACCGTACTGAAATTAATGCTGCTGATTATTCATATCCTCGGCAGTATTTACTGTTTTTGGAGTAACTACTGCACCTAGTATTAAGTAATACTTATTAGTAGTAGCTACAAGTAATTACTTGCAGTAATTACTCCTGTTTCATTCATATAGTCACCAGTAAATACTTCAAAAACTGGAGTAAAAGTTATTACTTATTTTTATTCATATCGCCAAATGACCTGGCAATGCCTAGAAGGTGCCACTTTCTGGACATTAATGACTGACCTCTTAGAGGCGAGGATAAAGTATAATCCTTCCGTTCCTGGAATATATCTTTTACATTATGAGTGACAACATTACTCCCTCCATTTACAAGGGAAGACGTTTTTACGCTGCTGGGCCCAGATATTCGTTCAAAGATACACACTACTGTTAGGGATCCAGGTTGGAAAAAGCAATAGCACCTGTTGGACTCGGCATTTTTGGTCAAATTCATTTTTTCCTGCGTAGCCCCAGTTCTTCTCTCTGAGGAGGGAGTGCAAACATAATGGTACCGGTATATCTGCCGCAAATTCCCCAACATCCGAAGAGCTTCCGCACTATAATGAACAACCAATACATCATTGGTGATCTAAAGGCCGAGTTGACATAGAGGTATACGGTATACGGACACGCTGACGAACAAAGGTTTCACGGTGATGAACCCTTTTAGGCCATTGTTTGCCAGCCTGTTCGTACACCGTATACCTCTATGTAAACCCAGCCTAAGAAAATCTCGCATACCGGTATAATGCGAGTTCGGCCTTTTTCAGGTCATGTTGCAGCAACAACAATAATCAATAGAATTTTCTAAATTTTTGTTTACTCTTTGAAAAAGTGCAAAATTTCTGATGAGAGTTCCAAATTTTTCTTAGTCCAGTTATATCTGCAACAGATCTACTCTCCATTCCAGTTCCGATTGGCGCGAGGTTTATCAACGATAGCTCCGCAACGGCTGGGCCAATTTTGATGAAACATACGTCAGTCCACTTGTCTTACTTGGCGGTACAGCCATCATCACTGTCATTTTCCCGAAAAACGTAACACAAAAAAGTTCTTTCACAAATCACAGTTCGTGTTTACGGCCGAAATGGCGGCCATTTTGAAATGACGCAATGCATCGCGCACGTGTAAACTGCACTGAACAGCATAGCGAAATGAAATGGGTTTTGAGAAAGGGATCCGTTATGCAGGCCTTACGCGAAAAATGAAGATAGCAGAAAGATACCGGCAAGAAAGACAAGTTAATTGATGTATGGTATGTTGAATTTGACCCAGCCGTTGCAGAGATATCGGCTGAAAACCTCGAGCCACTGGGATTTGGAATGAACTGTAGAAAGGATGTGTGATATACGGTACTAAACATAAATGTGCATTGCCTGAATACAAACAATTTAATGTCAATTATTCTGAACCATCGAGAGTAGTTACCTGATGTTTTCATGATTCCCACACAGTCCCTCTCATATAGTAGTGAAGCTCCGTAATTTTGTTGTATTCGACGGCTGCAAACATGGCGTTTGTTTGTCTGCTGTTGATCCTTGGACTTCACTTTGGAACAAATGTTTTCGCCGAAAAAGAACTTGGTAAGTTCTTCCAGTTTTAGTATTTCATAGATATTTGTGAATCGTACTCTTTTGTGATCTCTGATTCTGAGGCGATAGCATCTTATGGCATCCTTTACACAAACATCCACTTTCTTCAGACGATTCGTCACTTTTAATTGAAGGCCCATTTTGTCCACCTGTGAAAACTGGTGATAATAAACAAGAAGTCAATCTCCAGAATTCACGAATTTTCGACCCCAACCGGGGTCTTTTTCAAGTGGAACTTTACAATCTGAAACTCTAGAAAAGACTGAGCTGAAACCTGGGGTCTTTTTCAAGTGGAACTTTACAATCTGAAACTCTAGAAAAGACTGAGCTGAAACCTCAGTTTCAGCTCAGTCTTTTCTAGAGTTTCAGATTGTAAAGTTCCACTTGAAAAAGACCCCGGTTGGGGTCGAAAATTCGTGAATTCTGGAGATTGACTTCTTGTTTATTATCATTTTGTGTGTCAATTTTGTGCTTTTCTGTACCTTGTGAAAACTGGTGACATCAGGAGCAGATCCACCACTTGAGGGANGGGTGCACCCCCCCCCCCCCTTGTTGTGTCGGTACCTGAACATGAATCAGTCAGAAGAGGTGCATATCAGACTGTGATGCTGAATAACAGACAATGAATAAAAAAGAAGTATTCTGAATTGCTAGTTCTGAAATATGAATGTAGGTAAAAAAGGTACAGGTAAAAAAGGTATAGGTAAAAAAGGTACGGTAAAAAAGGTATGGGTAAAAAAGGTACTAGGTAAAAAAGGTACAGGTAAAAAAGGTACTAAGTAAAAAAAGATACTAGGTAATAAAGGTACTAGGTAAAAAAGGTACAGAAAAAAAGGAATTAGGTAAAAAGGTACAAGAGGAAATTTTGTCTTGAATTGGCTAGATGCATTGGATTATCCAGAACTTTGCAAATTCTGTTAAAAAAGGTGCATCGGAAACCGTATCAATGTTTTTATTATTAGTTTTATTGTTTTAAAGTCATTTTACAAGTTTCACATAACTATTCTCTGTTTTGTAGTCAGACCCTTCCCCTCCTGGGTACTCAAGTGGGGGGGGGGGGC
>NMRB01001657.1:19807-30729 GCA_002633025.1 Notospermus geniculatus | reverse complement strand
CATTACATATATAACGGATTTTTGATTTGACCTACTTTTCAAGGTCACAGAGGTCAAAGTTCAAAATTTTGCCTTTAAGTGGCACCTTTCGTAACCGCAGGTGCTATTGACCTGAAATTTGGTACATATATACCCCTGGGTCAGATGACCTATGACACCAAGTTTCGGTCCCATTTGACTCTTAGCTTGGCCACCAGGTGGCGGAAACCAAAAACATAAAAAGTGCAATAACTCATGAACTAATCTCTCCAAATTTTTATCATTGGTGCTTCTAATGAGGATGCATGACGTAAGTGAGGGGTTTTTGATTTGACCGACTTTTTAAGGTCACAGAGGTCAAAAGTTCAAAATTTAGTCATTTGGTGGCGCATTTCGTAATTGCGTGGCTATTTACTTGAAACTTGGTACATATACACTCCTGTGTCAGGTGACCTATGACACCAGTTTTCAGTCCGATTCGATTCTCCGCTTGGCCACCAGGTGGCCAAAACCAAAGTTTAAAGTCCAGTAACTCCTGAACTGTAACTGGGTTTTCTCCAAATTTTTATCAGGTGCATCTAATGAGGATACACGACCCTGGAACATTCGATTTATACATTTGTCATTTGTTTTTCTGGTACGTTTACCCAGGTGAGCACATGGTCCATGGACCATTTCATTTACCGTATACCCTGAAATATAGAGTTGTCGTGTAGATGGAAAGGGGCCCACGACAGGGGCATCTACTTAGACTGTTTAGGCCTATACCTCGGCTGTAGTACAACCTTTTGTTGGCGTCGTAATATACACTGTGTAAACTTCCAGCCGAACGTTAGGAGGGTTAAGATCCAGTATGTGGTGTTTGAAATATTGTAACATGTATAGGCCAGGGGTAACCATTCAAACCGAATCGTTCAAGGTAGGCTTAAAGCGAATCGAAAGCGAAAAAATTTGATTTAGAAATAGAATTTGAAAGGGGACGATTTTTCAGGAAAAAATGTTAACAAACTTCTCCAGAATGTCAACAAAGAAATTTTCGTGCATTTTGATTGGCTGAATTTTGTGTTTACAAACACCAGCCAAATGTAAACAAAATCCGCTATCGATTCGCTTTAAAGATAATATATCACGACTTCATTGTTGATATTTAATGTTTGTAAACATGGATGTTTACATTATGTTATTTTGGACTTTTGGGACATGCCAACCCACCAAATCGAATATTTTCAATATCAAAAGAATTTCTAGAGGGGCATGCCACCAACAAATTACTCATAAGACAAAGAAAGACTAGACATAAACAAACAAAATATAAATAAACAATGATTTTCGTGGCCCGCGAAAATACCTGTGATACATTATCTTTAACTCCCTCAGGTTTAGTTTTAGTCTCGCTTGGCCAGACGCTACGGGCTCACCCCTTCGGTAAATCACACTCCGCGTCTGGCTCTTTTAGAGATTAACAGTCGTGAAGACGGCGTGGTGGCAGCACGGGTCCTTGGGTTTTCCCAACCTCGTTCGCTTTCTGACAATATGGCGAGTGGTCCAAGATTTTCTGAGCGAACTATACCCCTGGGGACGGGGTTGGGTTTTTCCTAGAAGTAATTTCCGCGGGAATTATGAGTGAGAAAGCGTGGTGATTGGCTGGTAGTTTATAACTGTGAAGAAGTAGGTGCGAAAAATCCGTCCACATCTGTCTTATTTATTTCAGTGCGAGTTAAAAGGGAAGGGGTGAATCTTAATGTCACCGCTGTGTTGGTAAGTAGAACTTTTCGATCAGAAAATTTAGACGAAAAAACTTATGCCTATCAACAAAAATTCAATGAATCCAAGCATAAAGGAATCAACCATAAAGGTTCAACTGACAAATTTAGCATTTTATAAATGTGGACAATATGCCTTTAAAACCCAACAGATTTGCATTCTGACGTTTCCATGTGATAGGCAGGACCCTTCTGCACATTCACTGCAAATTTTGTTGAATTCCGACTAGTTGATCTTATGATACAAAAGGTCTGAATTAATGAGAACCCCACGAACGATGTGTGTTCAGGGTCATCGGTGTACATTTGAATAGGCTGACGTACATTTGTACATGGAACACTAATTGTGCTGAAAATAGCTCAGTTATCGTCAGAAATGGAATTCAAAGCATCATGTTGGCAGGTTCATGTACCTCTTCACCACAAAAAAAGTTGAAGCTCGTGCCTATTACGTAAAGCCAAAATTCAGGCAGTGAGAGACATCTGGTGGCAACAAAGGAAGTGTCTCCCTCAGTAAGCTCATCGTTCGCAGTTAAACCTTTATGGTTGATTCCTTTATGATCCAAGGTTAACATCAATTCATGTCCTTTGATAGAGAGAGTTGGGATTATTATCGTGCACTTATTAATCGAATTCAATAGTATTGATCATCATTGATCCAGCAAGATACGGTAAAGCGAGTGATAAGCATTGTGTAATTCAAAAAGAGCCTGCTTTATCCGGAGGCATAGTGCTTTGTCCATCGCTACAACACATCGTGCTGACGAAGGGAGGATGTTCATGCTGGAACGATTCTGGAAAGATCTAATACAACGCCAATGGTCTCCATAATACATCGAAACCTCAATTTACATTGTATGGAGTGGAACATACATGGAGAAAGTCAAAAATTAATATGGGTGCAGATGCAGATTTGAGGACAACCTGTTGATCATTGGGTTTCAGGATACACCCTTGTGTGGTCAGTTTTTATGACTGATAGATTTTTTTATAGCTACCAGTACATTAGGATGGGGTAGCACATCACTGAATAATCATCCCTTATCAAATTACTGTACATTCTGAGCTCGCCGGAAGGCCAGAAGGTTTACCGTATGCTGTGTTTGGCGCGGCGGTATGAAGTGCGTCTGTAAACTTTTCCCTTGTCAGATGGACAGCACCTTCAGTTTTTGACGGATCATTTTCGTGATGCATATTTATGCGTATGAGCCCAAAATCTAGTCCGCTTTCTACTTCGGATGCGATGTTATTCATATTTTGGCCGATAGGGGGTGTTTTGTGAGACTTCAGAGGGCTGTATATTGAAAGTTATTTGAGCTATCGTGTTGAAGCTCTGTACGTATGTACCTTTGGGTTGTAATGTAGCCACCCAACTCTCAAGATTTTGGCGAAATCTGATTCTGGGCTTTGCAACTAGGAGGCCGAGAAGAAATTCACAAAAACTAAGTTTTTTTCTCCTTAATTGAGAAACGGATTTTTGTCATTTTTAGCTCACCTGGGGTGAGCTCTTGTCGTCAGTCAGCGTCCGTCGTCCGTCGTCGGCGTCGTCGTCGTCGTCGTACTCGTTAGCAGGGTACGTTTCGTAACCGCTGGAGCTATTGATCTGAAACTTGGTACATATATACCCCTAGGTCAGATGACCCACGACACCAAGTTTCGGTCCGATTCGACTCTCAGTTTGGCCACCAGGTGGCAGAAACCAAAAACACAAAAAGTGCAATAACTCCTGAACTAATGACTAGATCATCTTCAAATTTGTATCAGAGGTGTAGCTAATAAGGATACATAACATATATAACGGGTTTTTGATTTGACCCACTTTTCAAGGTCACAGAGGTCAAAGTTCGACAAAAGTGACGAACCTGCCACAATTTGTCATTATTTCACTGAGCAACTTCATATCTTGCATAAACATGCATTGGAGAGGTACCTTTAAAAATACCAAGTTTCGGCCCGATTGGACATCCAGTATGGCCGCCAGGTGGCGCAACCTGAAAATCAAGTAAGTACTATTACTCAGGAACGGCTTGACGCAGAGTGCTCAAATTTGATATTTACCTCCATCTAGATGACCTTTACAGGCATGTCAGATTTCGGCCTGATTTGACTTTAAACATGGCCACCAGGTGGCGTAACCCAAAAATCATCAAAGTGCTGTAACTCAGGAACGCCTTAACCCAAAGTGCTCCAATGTGCCATGTGGCCCCCTGCATATGACCTTTATGTCCATGTGAAGTTCCGGCCCGGTCGGACATCCAATATGGCCGCCAGGTGGCACAACCCCAAAATCATCAAAGTCCTGCATGGGAATGACTTGACCCAGATTGCTCATAACTGATATGTGCCTCCCTGTGTCATTAGACTATTATGTCCAACCCAGTGAGCACATGGTCCATGGACCATTTTTCTACCTTCGGACAAGTACAATTCATTTCATGCGTGAATAAATGAAAATCACCCGTGACTCGAGGAATGAACATGCTTTTGGGCGTGAATTCTGTGGAACCAACCCTCTAAATGAAAGATCGTGAAAAATGAAACGGGAAAAGTGAAAAGTGAAAACGTTAACTCTATGGAACGGCAGCCTAAGAGAGAACAGACCCACTATGTTCACATGTCGAAACCCTGAGGCCGAGGGACTGGCGAAATTACCCTATTACCCTGTACTTTCAAGCTTAATCCGAATGAAGTTTTCTCTGAGGCATTCACAAACGTTAAAGCGAATATCTTCGATACGTCACTTTACTACAATGTTACAATGTGAAAAAAGAGATCACACAGATTCATGCCACACTATTGGCCGATGATGTTCACTTTATTACGGAGCATCTCAGACAGAATAGACCCACTATGTTGACATGTCGAAACCCTGAGGCCGAGGGACTGGCGAAATTACCCTGTAGCTTCAATCTTAAGCCGAATGAAGTTTCCTCTGAGACATTCACAAACGTTAAAGCGAATATCTTTGATTCGTCACTTTACGACAATGTTTCGTCATCGTCCTCAGTAATACTCTGTGCCTGTTTTTGTTTGTCCCTCGACTTGCTCGGATTCGTATATCTCCCCAAATCCTGGACCTGTCTTTGCCATTTCACAAGACCGCGATGCCGCCAGAGAAAATACGTGAAGCTCGCACCTGCTGCAAAGCTGATGGTGGGAAAGGTTTGTATGAAATATCCTGCACGATTGCAATCACAGTCAGATGCTGACATCCATAATATACACCAAAATCGCAGTTGTGAGGTCAAAGAAGTCTGGCATTGCTGGTCTGCCAGGAATCAACGTCCTATGAATGCAAGTCCGCCAAACAATATCCCGCTAAGGTTATTCGAATGGTCATTGTCTCTCTAGCCATATATTCTAATCCCTCGCTGAACAATAAGACCGGACTTTGATTCCAGTTTGACTTTGATCCCTGTCACACCGGGGTCCAGCTTCTCCTGTTGGTGATGGTCGGCATTGCTGACCACACGGCAGGCTGTTGGTATCTTCGAATCGAAGTCCTGACACTATCGCTTTTGGTATGAAAATGTTGGAGGAATTAATGTAGATCTCGGTGGCAAAGCCAGGTTTCTATGGGCGGTTATTTCCGCAGAATTATCTTGCGAGTGAAGCAGACGTTGACGTGATCGAGTGTAGTATGCATGAAGCAAAAGTAGACGTGCTTGGTGTGTGCATAAACCAAACATTAGAATTGTGAAAATAATATCAATGGCCATGAAAAATCATATGTGAACGTGAAAAATATCATTTGAATTAATTAGACGCTGGGTGGCGCAGCAGTCGATATATTCGTTTGTAAACACTAACAGTGAGGAAATACCCGATTGCAGCGCCACCCAACGTCTGATTAGCGCATAGTAAATTCTTCACGTTGACATCTCAATATCTCTCGAGTTATCTCTCTGGAATGATTTCCAGTACAAAAATACAAGTCCAGTACTACAGTATCATCAAAAATAGATAAAGACCAAAAATATACCACTCTGAAACAGCCCAGCCCAAGGGTTTTAGTTATTTTTTTAAATAATAGATGGCGCATGCTCAAAAAAGTTGCAAAAATCTAAAATCTTTTGGCACCAAAATATAGGCAGGGGCACAAGGAATACTAATCACAACTTTGTTTGCAAATCCATGCATTCCCTAATGAGTAATTAGCAATTAAAGGGTCCTGCGCCACCTATATTTAAAAAAATGAACTCAACGTGCTGGTCCATGCCAGTCTGAGGTATAGTCATCTATTTAAAGATTGATATCTCTGAAACTAGTAGATGGATTTGATTGAATTTTATACTGCTTGTAGCCAGTGTCTAATTCTTTGACTTGGTGCAGTAACTTTCAGATCTTCCAAGTTTTTAGGGAGACAGCTGCCAATTTTACGCTTTTCAACGTTGAGAGCGGTACATTTTTGGTCTTTATCTATTTTTGGTATCATAGATGCAGACTCAGTGGTATTTTTTTTAAAAAAGAAGTAAAGTGTAATATATCCTCATGTATCATACTGAATTCCACAAAATTCCACCACACTTGAGCGTATGCTGTGGTCAAGCCTTGACATAAATTTCATATCAATATCTCTGTTGAGTGTGGAATGATGTCTGGTGCAAAAGTCAAAAAGTGACACAACGAGCATGAGAAGTTACTCAGCTCACAATCATACCAGAAACATTGATCAAATTGTACACTGTCATCTGGGCTTCCGAAACTGATTCTGCCCAAGGATTACAAAAATGCAGTGTCCTTGAATGCATCTTGCCACGGATTTAAAAAAATGGCCCCAGAACACAGCTTTGCTGTCTGGGAACACATTTTGACGCCGACGCTTTGGCATCGGGCGATGCCATTGAATTACCATCTCCGATACTGCACTTTTAAGTATGGCGCACACGGGCGATTTTTCGAGCGATTTTCTAGGCGACCAGCCTTGCGACCACAGCAGCGACTGAATATAGTTTTAGTTTTTTTAGTTTTTGTTGACTCGTTTGCGACAAATGCTTCATTGGAAGATCAGTGATGTCGCGGATGACATCACTGATCGAGCTCAAAAGTAATTATCGCATGCGACGTAGTAGTCGCCTTCATTTTAGTCGCCCGTGTGCGCCATGCTTTAGACTTGCATCTTTGTACCGGACGTTATTCCATACTCACGAGATATATTGATATGAAATTGACAGAATCTCTGTATCTTATCATATCCTTACTTTTAGTGAAGTTTCATCGTATTCAGTTCGATACTTCAGGAGATATTGAACTTTGAAAAGTGGGACTTTTTTTCCATAACCCGATATATTTCTGGGCTGTGTTACTCGGGGTCGGGGTATTTTCCGTGGGGTTGCTATTTGGACCTCGGAAACACCCATCACCCCTGCAACGCATGCCTCCAGCCCCTGTGATCTTAACTGGATTATGGACCGAACACTCTGACTGAAAACACAGTTATCCCTAATTTCCAACTAATTTGTTACATAAATGTCTACCGATGATAAACGGAGCAGGCACTGAAGTAAGTTGTAAGTTGTTTTCAGGAGGTAAACGTTATTTTAACGTTAACCCCTTGAAAACCCACGGTTGGACATTGCGGGAACGAGAGGTCTGAGCAAGGTAGATTACGTGTATATATTCGTCGTACATCTAGGGCCCGCTCAGGCTTCCATCACCCATGTTTCTAATCACCCTGGCATCTATGGAACGGTCTGTTTCACGATGACCTGTCCAAACGAAAAGGTCTGGAAAGGCAAACATGAGAAATTAACTTTGAAGATTCGAATGGGCATAGGCCTACTGGACCTTCACCCTCCTTACGCCTTGCCGGATCTTAACACAGTGTAGGCCTATATCACAACAAGGCCTACGATAGGTTGTTCTGCAAGCGAGGTGAAGCCCTACATGCACAGGTAGGTCTGTAGGTAGGTGCCCCTGTTGTGGTCCCCCTAATAGGGAGGTTTCGAAATCAAACGATAAACGTCAACGTTAACGACAACTTTATTTTTGTACCGAAAATGCAATGCAAAATCTGGTTAATGTGTAGTATGAAAAATAACGTTGTCGTAAAGTTTTGGCTTATCGTTTGATGTCGAAACCTCCCTATTATCTACAAAGTCATGTACGACAACTCTACAGCGGACGTTAGGAGGGCGAAGGTCCAGAACATCGGAGCGTTAATACCACAAGCGTTCGTCATGAGGGGGTCCATTTCACTGCGACACACTGCATAGGGCCTAACACGTGTATAGTGACTCAGACTGATTTATGGAACGCACATGAGTAGAGGCGGGGGCACTGTCAGTCACTACATCACACACGTGTTAGGCACTTTTCGTCATTTCGACGCCCTCCCCCGCCATCTTCGTTTCTCCGAAGATCTTGTGCGGGCGCACTTATTAGGGGCAAATCAACGCATATGATTGGTCGGGTGACACGAATTTGCCCACCAGATGTAACTGCGCATGTGCAGTTTGCGAGAAGTCCAAGATGGCGAGGGGACGTCGAAACGATGAATAGAGTGTGTGAAGTGGTGCCCGTCTACACGAACGCCTATGTTAGCACCGTGCCATTCGGATAGTTCTCCTTCGAAAGAGAATTGGGTAGATCAGTAAGACTTGGGCTTCCTTCACCATTGAGCATCTAATCTCACAACGGACACTGAGCTTTGTTCAACAGCCTTCACGTCATCAAGATCTGAAGTGACCAACTCTCCTTGTGTAGCCATTTTCCTTGACAACGCGGAGGCTGGTGTGTTTACATTGGTTTCAACGAAGGATTCCGGCAATCGGCAGCATTTTGGTGGTTCTCTTCGATATTTCTGCAGGAGAGCCCTTAATTACACTGTGAACGGGTCTGGTAACAGTTGAGGAACGAAAAAATCACTGGTTTCCCCGCTGGTTTCCCACAGTTTGAGCGAAGAATGGGGTGAATTCGCGATCGACCGGCCACGTGCATCGCCGTTTTTGTCCATTCGGAGACCCAACCTGGGCGAATTTTTCTGTAAATCTTACCCGATTTTCATGATGGTAACGATTTTCAGGAGCACCAGGTGATTATCTCGAGGACCCACACACTTTAAAACACAAAGCTGGGCGAAAAGCCCACAGAAAACGGCAAAATGTGCGACCCACCGGCAAATCCTTCGTTGAACGCCATTAAAACATCGACTTCCGGCTTGGACCAAGGAAAACGGCAAAATGCGCAGGCGCGAATTATCCATGGCAATGACCTAATTACGGAGTTTGATCTCATCTATATACATGTAGGCCTATCTCTTCGTTGGTATAAAGGATATTCTGAATTGATGGAAGCATCCCTTTCGTTTGCCTCTTTCCTTCACTACTACCTTCTCTCTTTCATTTTTGAAAACCAGAAATGGACCGGTAAGGTTTCTCATACATGTATACTACATGTATCACATAACATGAAGGAACGACATTCTTGCAGCGTAGATAGAACACATTTTGATTTTGAATTCTACACTCTTAGCCAAAAAGGTTCTTTAGGGGTTCTTTGTGCCACACCAGAGGAATCCCAAGGTTCTGTATAGAACCTTCTGTAAAGAACCCAAAAGGGTTCCATATAGAACCTTTCTGTCGCCAAAGAACCCATAAAGGTTCCAGTTAGAACCCTTTTCTGAGGGAAAGGTTCTATCTGGAACCTCTAAAGGTTCTTAAACAACCCGAGGGTTCTTAAATCAGAGGGTTCTCCTGGTGTGGCACCAGAGAACCTTTTCGGCTAAGAGTGAACGAAGATGGCCTCTCGAAGCGGTTGGTATAAAAATACATTTGCAGAGTGTAGACCAACACCGAAACAAGCCGCAACATTTCCAAAACAGTTTTCAAAATGTTTTGTCGCGGAAATGTTTTGAAAATGTTGATGTTGTAGAGAGGCCTTTTAGCCGTCTTCTAATAATCCCTAAAACCGAAGCAATTTCTGAGTGCCGACAATGAATGGGTACCGGTGTACCTGTTTGAAACTGCGTGGGGGGTCAGTTCAGAACTTAGAATGGTTTAGAACTCTACTTGGGGGTAGGGGCAAAGTCCTCATGGCAAAGGGGTGAGTGTTCTGATGACTTGAGCAGATGTCTGACATCTTTGGGTTTTCAAAAGGGAATTTAAGACATTTTTTCTTTTCTTTTTATACGGAGGGCATGCCACTGGTTACATCAAACTTTTACACGTGATCCCCACTGATTTTATTAGGGGAATGGCTGTAATTGGTTATCACAATGGATTACTGATAGCGGCAGATAAACAAAAGGGAAAGGTAGCATGGGTACGGCACAAAAGGAAAGGAAAGCACTCGCATGAATTTCAACTTTTTCGCACAAAAACATTTTCGAATTTTTTTGACGCTGAAATAAGTAACGGTAAAGTGAAAGCATTGCTAGTAGAATATCGTCATAACCCAGCCATACAAACTGGTGATTATCTTGGTTTATACACAATACGGGGTCATTTTGTGGCAACGTTCGGCTGGGTCTGTCGATCTCGATCTAACGGATGCTCAAGTTTTCAACGAGTTGCAATCGAACGAGTCCACATCATGGATTGCCAGGATGATTTAGGCTCAGGTTCCTTGCTAGCACTTCCATCTATTTTTGCAACATTACTACATGTAGATGAGGGATTTATGCTTGACAAGTACACCTATAGAATAATATATAAGCAAGTGAAACTTAAGTACCATTCAACAATCACTCCAATCCCTGTAATGGGTAATAGTCGATTCTCTGTATCTTACATGTCTTATCTATACATCCCGAACACGAAGAAAACATTGGCTATGACTGGAGTTCAGACACGGTCATATCGAGAGAGATACCTATACTGTGGTTACCTTATTGACATGGAAAATTCACACGCAAAGAAAACACTGTTATTTAGAGTAATTGGAGGCAGGGCTCTTAAATTGGCCTATGACCCCATCATGCACAGGGCGATAACTGGCCCAAAGGATGAAACGAGTGCGGGAGAAAATTCTGCGTTTTATAGACTGAATTGTAAATCCACCTTACAACATCTTTCGAAGTATCGACGTTTTCCACTTGAAGGCCAGCTTCGATTAGGATATGGTGATGGAACGACTGCCACAGTGTCGTCTCCAGATGGCTATATATTCACCTATAGAGACAGGTCAATAAATATTCACCGTGTTGCCCCTGACATCACCAACCGTAGGGTTTCATCGACA
>NMRB01001656.1:110132-156434 GCA_002633025.1 Notospermus geniculatus | reverse complement strand
GGGGGCAAAACGTGCAACGCAACCGAACGATGTTAGGCTACGTGGAAATGATGAATACCAAAGGCAGACCAACGTTTGCTGGTACTGCCGCACCGCACCAGCGGTAGAAACACCCCACCAGGCCAGGCCCAAAATCAGGACGACTTTTTGCTAGGTATGCCAATGTCTGATGATGCTGCTAGCCTAGGCCTGGCAGGTTTTGTCTGCTTTTCATTTCAGAAAAGTCATTTGTTTTCCTAATTAACACAGTTGATGTCATATTTTTCACATGCATTATCTAGTCTATATTCAAACATGTCAAAGGTATAAAACCTGAAGTTTTTGTGAAAATCAGTCATCTGTAAGGTAATGAAAAATTAGCTCAGTAAAATGTTCCGAAAATGAACATCCCCTTAGTACACTGACAACACAACAGCTCAATCAGTCAAAATTACTATAGGCCTAGCCTATGTCTTATGTTCTTGACAGTAGTCATATGGTAGCCTTTGTTGGAAGCCATTCTTCTAACTTCATCATCAGTTTCAAGGTATTGCCACTACTCACTAACTAGCATAGGCCTACCTCATTACTCTAACTGGCCTCTGTATACCATGTATACCAGTACATCGCGTAGCTCCCTTGGAGCTATGCCTCCCTGATCTACCTATCCAGTGATGTCATCTGTAGGCATTTGGGCTGATCATACTGTTGAGAGCTACTGATATGGTAGTCTTGCTGCCTGGTATATCTTTCTGAAGAGGACCTGACAGGGAGTTTTTCTCTGGTGGTAATCTGAGGAACTGATATCACTCTTGTGTTCTCTCAGTGGTGTATGATTCCAAACTTATGTCTGAGGATAGGCAGGCCCTTCCAACTCCACCACTAACAAGCATGGCGCACCGCCAGGTCTGAACAATACTGTTGCTTCCCACCATGCTTGAAAATTTGCCGCCATGCTTGAAAATTCCACTGCCAAGTCTCAGAGAAATTATCAACTAGAAGCCTCATCATGGCTTCGATAGCTATATTTGCCTCTCAGATGTTGGGAAATTGCATTCCCAGGGCTTCTAGAATCCAATTTTGTCTGCAGATTTGTCTTCAAAATTTACTCCCAGACTGCCTGCTGGCAGTGTTTCCGCCAGAGGTACTATGGGTACTATGCTAGTACCCTCAAAGGAACAGAAAAGGGCCGTTTTCTTTTAAATTTCATGGAGTTTTTGCTGATTTTGGAGAAATAAGTACCCTCAAAAAAATTTCCAGCAGAAACCCTGGCTGCAGCTCACCCCTCCGGGGCTCACATAAACTTCGTCTGCATCCGGCAGCCGCCAGGCTTGACTCGGCTCGGGAAGTTGGAAGGCCCTGAATAGGTGTTATCATTGTATGATACATTCATTTTCTTCTGCCAGTTTGCAAAGTTCATTGTCTTGGGGAAGTGGGCACATCCTGCTGAAAGCGTTTTCTCACTGTATTTCAGATGGTCATTCATCTTTCCTCGTGAACGCTGAAGATCCGATCTCAAATGAAGATGAGGTTGTTGATGATGAAGCAGAGGATGCCACCGTGGAGACACCAGAGCCGGTGGAGGAGGCCACACAACCTCCCCCTGGGACGCCCGGTTCTGATATGACAGAAGGAGAGACAAAAGTGAGTGAGGTGATAATTAGAACAGGGTTATATCTAGGATTTCAGATGGCATGGTACAAACTTTGTGAAAAGGGCACTTCCAACTTGAAAAGGGCACTTTTCATTCGCAATATTTCTACTAACGGAATTTGAGAAGCTTGCCAGTTAAAAAGGTCTCTGTAACTACAGTCAGAAGCCAGTTTCTAAGGTGATATGACCAAAAGGGACCATGATGAAGGGTTTGGGGGCACTGGGACCTTTAAAAAAATTGGGGGGGGGGGGTACGGCACCCAGGCGAGTTAAAAAAGGCACAGTGGCACCACCACCTTTTAGGGGCGCGGCGCAGCACCTCTCCAGGCCTTTCCGTTTGACGGGCGCGAAAATGCATGCGCCTCGCAAACAATAGAATTTCTATTCTTTGCGAAGTGCATATGCGTTTTCGCGCCCGTCAAACGGAAAGGCCTGCCTCTCTAAAATGGCCTAGATATAACCCTGTATAATGAGAATAGAACAAGTAGGCAAATCTTGGGCGTAGGCTCAGTTCTTTTTGGTGAAACTGACATCACTGCATTCTGTATGTCTGGAGTGGTAGATTTTCCATGATCTCCCGTTCGACGTTATTTCAATGCATGTTCCTTGTGATGATTTAAATAACTAACACTTGAACTGAAACATGTGAGTTGTTAATTTAACTGATCTAATCTGAAGGAACTTGCTACAGATTTCTGACTGCTGCAGAACTTTCTGTCTTGCTGGTACTAGGTAGTATTGTGGTCTTAGGGTTGAATGAGGAACGCTTAGACAAACCACACCTTTCACTTGATTTCAGGAAGAAACCCCAGAAGAAAAGCCGCTGAAACCATCTCCAAATGCTGACACTAAGATTCTCTTCACCAAACCAACCAACATGGGTCAGTACAGTCATCTATTTTAATTTCCCTTCAAATCATGGAGATTATTGTTCCTGATTATTTTAAGCCTGCTGGCATGTTATTGAAACTCCTAACTACACAGCTACTCTTCATTCCACATCCAATTGGCGCGAGGTTTACGGCCGATATTTCTGCAATGGCTGGGTCAAATTTGACATACTATACATCAATCGATTTGTCTTTTTTGCTGCTACAGCCATCATCACTGTCTTTTTCCCTAAAAACGTGACAGAAGGAAGTACTTTCTGTTTCACCAATCACAGTTCCTGTTTACGGCCGAAATGGTGGCCATTTTGAAATGACGCAATGCATCGCGCACGTGTAAAGTGCACTGAACACTATGGTTAAATGAGATGGGTTTTGAGAAATTTGACCCAGCCGTTGCGGAGATATCGGCAGAAAACCTCGCGCCAATCGGATGTGGAATGAAGTGTAGGTGTATGTATACTTCTAGCGTGTGAAATGTTCATCTGGAAGTTGACAGCTGGCAGATAATGTGCCTGCAGTTCACATGTAAAAAGTAAATGTATGATTGGCAAACTTGTCGCCATTGGTATTTGTTATTTTGTACCGGTACCAATATGAAACCCAGTTATTGAAGTTCCAAATGATGAACACTTGTTTATCTCTTGAATGAAAAAGAATGAAAGTTAGTTAACTGATCTAATCTGAAGGAACTTCACCAGACATTCCAGTATTAACTACCGGTAACCTTTGGAATTTCTCTGGCAATCACCTCATTTTGTGTTGGGTACTTTCAGAATTTCCTGCTGGGATCCTGGTGAAAGTGTTGGTTGGCTTCACTAACAAAGGGGAAACAGACTTCATTGTGGACAGCATGGATGCAGCGTTCAGATATCCACAGGATTACAGCTACTACATCCAGAATGTAAGTGTTATTTCAGAACAGAAGTTGTTAGATTGCGCTCGTTAGCGTCGCTTACATGTACTTCTGATGTCACACAGAATGCCACCATATGCTTATGTCAGTAGAATTCACTATAACACTTGGAAAGAGCTTTGTTTCTGGGCCAGTCAGTCATGGTGATATAGTAGAAAACATATAAGTCGGATTCGAGTGAAGAATTTCATGCAACTCAGAAGAAATCTGCCTTATGTAAGTCGGATAAAATCTGAATTCCGGTGTTTGGCTCGAGGAAGGACAAAACGGCCGAGGCGGAAATGGATCCAGTGCATCAGCCTGAAGAATAAAAAACATGGATTGAAGAGGCTACGATGTTTGGCTCGAGGAAGGACAAAACGGCCGAGGCGGAAATGGATCCAGTGCATCAGCCTGAAGAATAAAAAACATGGATTGAAGAGGCTCAACGGCATGATCCGACTTGCACGACGGAATTTTATTGAAAATGCATTACATGTACATGGGACAATGACATTTCATCCGAGATAGCCGAAAATCCGACTTGTAGCGTCCAACTTATGCAATTAGTTGTTTATTGGAATAACGTTACGAAAACTTGGGACTTCTTGAAGTCATCCGAGATGGGTGATTTTCCGACTTCCGCATCTCTGACTTAGGCGTTTCCTACTGTATTAAAATTCTTCTCTCTATTTCAGTTCACAGCAGTGCGATATGATACCACAGTGCCAGCCAACAGGCAGCAGACATTCGAATACTCATTCACTCCCAGTGACCAGTTTACTGCCAGGCCCTTTGGATTGACCGTCAACTTGAACTACAAAGATGCTGTAAGTTTCATTAGCTTGCACACCAAGATGGTGAGCGTGAAGGAACAACAATGCGTCTGCTTTTGCCACAGTGGGTCACATATATTGTCAAAAATATTTATTGTGTTTGTGTACCGTATATACTCGTGTATAAGTTGACGTCGTGTATAAGTCGACCCCCGTATCTAGGGCCTCAAATCATTGTATTTTTTGTATACCCCGCATATAGGTCGACCCCCTGACTATTGACTGTCAAAATCCCCAAATCCCTAAAACACATCAACAAATAACACTCATTCGGCTTCGTCAGCTGTTCCTCACCAGCTTGCAAACAAACAGGCCGCCATTTCCGGGTCATAGAAACCACGTGACACTCGTCCTGCTGGCACATTGTCAACGATCAATGGCGCGTGGTTGTGTTGACACGCTGGCTAACGATCCAAATCACTGCTTATTGCATCAAAGATGTTTGCAGTACTCAACCTAATTCTTTACATGGACAATAGCTGGGCTATATCTGTTAACAGTATTCAATTGTGGGAGGATTATAACTGTTTTTAACACGTCTGACTTAGCCGTTGTGTAACCGGAAGTGGAGATCGCAGTGTCAGCTGATCGTGGACTCTGTCTCTTCTGCATTGTTTTGCCGTCAGTTAACTTTCAAAATGTACCCTTTGTCTTATTCTTGTGTGAGTACACNGTTGATAATGGGGTTGTAGCCATTTTGTTTCGATCATCGGGGTGGCGCTGCGACCGTATCCACTTTTCCACTGTGACGTTGTACGGAATGTCAACGTCACACTACCGTGACGTTGTGGCTTCATGCTCGCACCTCGTATTGCCATGGAGATGACGTCCTGAGGACAATGAAAAGGCCTGATACGGTCGCAGCAACATCTTTCCGTGGAGAAGTGGCGATGTCCTCATTATATAAAAAATACTGTGATTTGATTACTTCTGCATGACCACTGAGTTTCATCGGATCTGTTATTGTAAGCCACCAGGAGGGCTGCTGTATTGCTCCATTGTCTCCGAAGTCCCTATGGTTCTTATTAATTACCATTCAAAAAAGTTCATGGAATTCTCGAACTTTACACCCTTTTGATGTTACTTTCAGGAAGGAACCATATTCCAAGATGCTGTATTCAATGATACCGTTAATATTGTTGAACTTGATGAAGGATTGGATGGAGAAACGTGAGTACTGTAGATATCCGAGATTCTTGAATGTAATTTTTTTTGAGTTTTTGAGTTGATATAAGGCAGTTTACGGCTTGCCATGTTTTCCTCTTTACACAGTTCCTTGTGATGATCTCCTTTCTGCCTGATAAACTGTGGAGGCAATTCTGATCTAATGAGTCTGAAGGAACTTGCTCAGTCCTTGAGTATTAAACATGAGGCGGTGTAGGAAAACCCGTCGGATGTCGTGTTTGAGGAAAGTGTTGATGGCCTTGGTGAGCCCGCACATTCAATAGCTGAAATGTACTACGTAACAGGTAAACAGTAGCAGATCAATGCACAGGCAATCTGACATCCCTTGTTGATCATTCAGCGACTTCCGACGGGTTTTCCTGGACCGCCACACAAATGCTATCAAGTCATGACATACATTGGCATCGTAAAAAAATTCTGAGAGAGTGAATTCAAAAGAAACATTTCACTTTCAGGTTCTTTTTGTACATCTTCTTGGCAGCCATAGTAGTTTTACTTCTTGTTGGAGCCCAGCAACTTCTGTCCACATTCAGTGTAAGTACATAACTCGATGATATTCAAAGATAAGAAGATAAAGAAAGCTTCGTGTACATTGCTGATATGACGTCCTGGCTGGTGTTCCCACTGGTTCCTGTCCAGGGCGACATGATTTTTGGTATGATGACGATTGAAGTGGCCAGAGGGCATATCTGTCCTGGACCTGCATCCGTTTGAACAGAATTCTTAAAACGTGTGTTATGAAACTTTGAAGACTATTTCAGCTGTGTTAAGCCTAGCGTACATCACACTTGCGACTGGAGAAAACTAGTCGCTCACTAGTGGCCACTGAGCAACTGGTGACTAGGAGGATCTAGCTGGCACTGGAGGCGACTGATCAGTAGCCAGAAACGGTCGATGTACGCACCCTTGCGACTCGCTAGAACTGAGATTTTGCCACTCGCGGCGAGTTGCGCATGTTCAACTTTCTAGCCAGTTTCGTTCAGTCGCTGCGAATGATGTACGCAGGCTTGTGACTGATAAGTGCCAGTTTTCTGAACGAAACAGTTTCGTCAAGTCTCAATGCTCCGGATGTTACCCGAGTTGCTGCCAGTCGCAAGTGCGATGTACGCAGTCAGGACATGACAACTGATTGGATCCTCCTAGTTTTACTGAGCTGCTGAATTTGCACTGTGCGTGCAGCGCATACATCACCAGCGACTGATCAGATCAGTTGCTTCCAGCTGCAAGTGCGATATACGCCTGGCTTTAGGCATTCTGAAAGCAGCGTATATGTAGCCTTGTAAAGAATGAGTCCTTCCACTGGTTAACTTCCTCATTTCTCCTGTCTTCTGTGTTCACTTATTTGCATTTCCTCCTGCTCTCCTTCTTCTGCTTTATTTACATGTTTTTTTTGTTACGTACGTCTAACTTGATTATGTAGGGTTCAATCACTGAATGGATGCATAAGATCACTGATGCCGCTACCAAGGTACTTTACTTTGAGTTGGCAAATAGTTCATGTATGCTTTCTTGGTACCGTCCGTATACACACTTTTCAAGTTCATAATACTAGAGGATGAGGTGTTTCTGAAAATAATGGTGGATTGGTTTACTATGTTTAGTTTCAGTGAGTGGTGTGTTGCTTGAAATATTTCAATGCATTTATTCTTGGACTTCAGTATTTGTGACCCGTGCCAGCAAAATGAGTCGGAATGCGCAGAGAAGAAGACCCAAAGTGCACCAACAGATTGTTGATTTCAGTATTGTCTGGCCTAAACTCCCTACGCAGTTGTGAGTTGCGCCCCCTTCGGTTTACTCGCTCTCTACAACTGCTTTGCTTCGTGGAAGTCGCCGCGTTTCAGGCCTTGCCGTTTGACGGGCGCGAGTTGTTCTCTGGTGTTGTGTTGAGTCTTCTTTCCGGCGCATTCTGACTCATTTTGCTGGCACGGGTCACATTTGGTTACCATTGGCAGTGGAAAAAAGGAGAGACATTTCTTGATTACTTTATCTTTTATTGTTTTATTCTTGGACTTCAATATTTGGTTACCATTGGCAGTGGATTAAAGGGGAGACATTTCTTTGATTACTTTTCCGTTCCTTTATTTATCAATGAATCTCAGAGAGTCAGTAATCCTCCCGAGTCCATTTTCGTTCTCGACTTTGTCATTCCATTTTGTTCTGCTTTCTTCTCGTATTGTTTCATTCACTGTAGTTTGGTTGAAGACGATTTTGTTGCAAGTTGCACCATGCAACAGACACTTGGCAAATACAGAATTTTTTTCACTATAATCACTTTATGTTTATCTTTATTTTCTCTCGTGTCATTTATTTTGCCATACCTACCGATAAATGTTTGCAAGGAAATGTTCAGACAATCCTCTAATTGTCAATGACCTTGTTCTCACTGGTATTTTCAGAAAAAGCGATTGTCCCGACCAAAACAACAACGCGTAGAGATGGGTACACAAAATAATGCTGATGTTGACTATGACTGGATTCCTGATGAGACTCTAAAAAGTAGTAAGTATCTAAATTATCTGGTTGTCTGCAACAATGATTTTGGCAATCTGTAGTACAGGCATACCTCCATAACTTAACTTGTTGACGGTCACGGTATTTCAAAAAGCCTAATTGGTTGGGTTTGTTTAGGAAAATTACCATCTTTGGGCAAGGTTCTGACCTCCACCATATAATTATTTTTCGTCAAGTTCAGGATCTCCTAAATCCTCATTATCAGATTCGTCAAAAATATTCCCTTCTGAATCATTTATTCTGGAATAAGTCCCCGCCAGAAGCTTTTTCAAACAGAGAAAGTCGTGATTCATTGGCCCTGGCCGCCATATTGTCATTGAGACATCCGGTTGCTGCTAAGTTCAGAACCTCATACACGCTACAGGTGGAACGAAAGTAGTGTTGTGTAAATGTACAGCGGGAGCTGTAAAGTATGCATGGGGACGAGGTTTATTCAGCTTCAATTGAAATAAAACCTCACAAACAGGCATGGAAATTGGCATACGCAATACCCACACATATTCGGGAGTGACCATTTAGGAAAGTGGGCGTTCCGAAGAATGTTTGGGTGTGACTGAAAATAGGTTCAAACCTGTTGCCATCATCATTTGCACTTTGGACCACTTTGACCTCCGTGAGAACTGACATCAACTCGAATGTGACTTGTGGTCATCGAACTGGCTTGATGCTGACTTCAAGCATACATGTTTGTGATGCTTCCTAAACTGAACTGATTTCTTGTTTCAGATAAGTCGCCAAGAGCCNTCCTGCTGTCTCTCATTTTGACACTTGCAGCTTGGTTTGCAGGCTGCACACGGGGATGTACACGATGTAGAGGTTGGTGACACAGTGTGTAATTCACTGACGTCGCGTCATCGACGTAGCGTCCTCCGTGAACCGGATGCTGGGTCGGATTGACTCTGCACATCTTTAAAATATTTGCAGTCAAACTGCACTGAACCTGAATATGAATAGGGCCAGAGACTGAGAGGTTTTACGGAAAGGTGGTTTAGAAAAGAAATTGATACCTCACTGTCGGTATTGGTCGTCTCACCAAACCTGCTCGGGTGGAGCTGTCATTCCGACCTAAACCCTCGGCGAAGCGTCTCGGGTTTACGTCTGCATTTTAGCTCCACCCTCGCGGGTTTGGTGAGACGACCAATCCCTCCAGTTCGGTGTCAATTCCTTAAGTGGATGCTTATGGAAATGAGGAAAGTGCCATAAACCTTTCTGTTCCCTAAAAATGACAGTCTATAGTGCCAACCAACCCTACTTGAGTATTGTGACAAATATTCTGTTATGTACCAGACTCAATTGAAATTCACTTACCTGAAATGAAATACCTGTCATAATGAAGTTCTTCTACTGTGCTGCGATTTTATTTGTAAATGCCAATTTGTATGCATCCACATCATTTGTGTACATTTCATGTACTGTACATGTGCTCAGAGCACAAATCTTTTGCTTTATTCAACTGCATTGTACTTGCTATCACAAGTTTTGGAAACGGGGATGTATTTTTTACAACATGATCGATAATTTGGGAATTGAGACAGAGTCGTCGCAGTAATCGATCCATTCATCTCTGCCAAATCAGTATTGATTGGCCTGCGTTAACCCCTTAACTGGGTAGGACGTCATATTACGTCATTACGAAATCCGGGGAATCCCCAGAAACACCCGAGGATCGTAGCTTGCGTAAGGCGTAATAGTATGCCTTGCAAGGAAAAGGCACATCACAGTGCGTTGGACGTTATATCACGTCTGGAACCTTGTGTGTCAAATGCTTTTTGGGCCATTTTTTTAAAGAAAAAAATTTGAACTAAAAAAATTACACAGTTAAGGGGTTAATGTGACAACCACATACTCCAGCACAACACTTTTCTAACCTAGGCAGAATTCTGCTGAGCCAACAGTGTAAATATCGGTGCTTAAGAAGTGATTGCTAACGAATTGCACTTGTATATATTAAATTTTTGGCCGTTGTTATTTACCCGACGGTCGTGTACGCAGTGAGGAAAATTGATACTGCATACCCGACAGTCGTATGTGCAGTGAGGAAACATCATACTGGGTACACGACAGTCGTGCACGGACTGATGTAATGGGAATTTGGGGACCCGACGGTCGGGTCAGGAACGATCGATTTCTTTATGTGTACACGACCGGTTGTGGCTGCACTGAAGAATGTATGGTTTTAGGTACACGACAGTGTGTACCGCCATGTTTGAGCTGGGAGACCTTATTGGACCCCCTATGGCTGACCCTGACCATAACCATTCGGGGGCCGATATAATCCTACCTCTAACCCCCACCCAACCCTCCTGTCACACACTCCTTCAGAACTATGTCCCCTAAAAACCCTTTAAACCACTGCCGAGGCGGGGAATTGAACAACGTCACGGTGGTGTACCGAAATGTGTTTTTCCTCGGTGCGAACACAACCGTTCGGGTAAATATTTAGTGCAAAACTTTTTTGAAAATGATGGACATGAAATGCAACGTGAGTGAAACTGGCGTGAAGAGAGCCTGTTATTTTGTGGTCAAGGCCTCATGCAAACTCCGCAGTGCAGTATCGTTCCGCATTTTATGATGCTCCACTTACGAGTAAAGTGAAACCATCTGACCTCTGCGTTGGAGATTGGGCCTCGTGACGTTTTCAGGTGTTCCATACATGAATACCGGTAAAGCTAGGAATCCACCATTGATTTTCAATCTGATTTTGCATTGCGACTTGCTTTGCAACTTTCCAAACGTACCGGTGTAACATTTTTCAGTGAGGTCCGTATGCCAGTGTGACATTAGAGAGGATGCGCAGCGTCACGACTCCCAATAGATTGACGGAATAAGGCGCGACTTGACAATGAGCGACATCACACAGAAAAATCGCCATACTGAAAAACATTACAGTGGTACTCTTTCTCCTTTGCCAGGTGGCTCTTTCACATCATGGCTTCCTTCTGTCATCTGCTTGAAAGGGTTACTCACATATTTATGACATTCCAAGTTTGAAAGCATAGAATTGATGAAGATATTTTAGCGTGTTCGGAAAGCTTCCCCAAGTAAGTTCCTAGCACTTCTCTCAGGGATTGTGAGCATGCCCAATGAAGGCGAATTTCCAAACGATATTTGCGCTTCCTCGGGGAAAGGTACTACCGTGGCGTTGCAGTAGTGAAATATTCCATGTGTAGTGTGTTCGGCTATGCATTTTGTAAGAAAGGAAACAAAATGCATGCCGGGAGTTTCCCCAAGTGAGTGACTCGGCGAGTCGCTCACTTCAGCTAGGCTCGAGGAACCCTTGACAACTTGCCAAATACCTTTCCAAACGATCTCGCGCCTCCCTTGAGCTTTCTCGGGGAACTTTCCGAATGCATCCCTTGTGTGTGGTTTTGTGTGACAGGTCTGATGTTGAGGCATACACTAGTTCTGGTTCAATATTGTAGTATTGTGCAGAGTTGTTTTAGTTAGTCAGTATAGTCCTCTTGTTTAGTTCCACTCTTGCAGATTGCAAAATTTTGAGTGTGAAATCTGATGAAAATCATGTACAACCAGAAGATAGAGCCAGCAATTCTGTGGGGGAGCACTTCAGCTTCTAGTTAGATGCAACATGTTTTTGTTTATGTCTCAACTCAACTGTCATTCAAATGGACTGCTAGTGTGTAGTAAGTGCTTCATTCAGGATGGTTGCAGGAAACAGGCTCTTTATTAAGTCAGTGCCCAAGCTAGACAACAAGACTGCCAAAATCTGCTATGTGGATACAGGCGCGGATCCGGGGGCGCCCCGGGCACTCGCCTCCCCTTTTAGCCAACAGATCTGTAAAATTGACTGTGAAATTCTGGGACCTTATTCACAAAGCTTCCGTAACTTTAAGGACACGCAAATCCTTTGTCAGGCGGATAACGAACAATAGGTTATCCGCAAATGGACAATAGTTTAGGCATTTCCATAAGTTACGAGATAAGGTCCCTGAAATTTGGAGCAAATCATTGAAATTCACCGAAAATTTCAATGTGCCTAGCACAGGGCACCCCCCTCTTTTCCCAAATCCCGGGTCCGCCCCTGGGATCCACTGTAACGAGGGAAAAAGTGCTCGACTAAATCGAGACTATTGACAAATGAAGTTTTGTTATTGATTGAGTGTGCCAAACAAGAAATCAAATCAAATGCACATGAAATGTACATGTAGTTGGTTTTACATGATAGGTACCTGAATAGTGAGACTGTGTCCTGCAGTGATACTCCTGAACGTATTATGAAAATTGCAAAATTTACCAGATAAATATTTAAGATTTTGAAAATGTCTTCTGTTCTTCCACTCATTTTTGCCTGTGTGTTAGTAGTGCTTATCCCCAAAAGATGGCAACAAAGTTGTAGCAGACCAATACAAAAGAAACTTCTCTTGATTGAGCCAATGAATGGGTCCCCTAGGCCTTGAATTGGCTGTAGTCACACATACTGATCAAGTGACTGACAACTCCGGTTCAAACCAGTGTTGGCATGGTCATTAGCCAATATCTCTGGTTCTTCCTCAGCCGACCACAGGTTGGTCCAGGTGACCGTCCACAATAAAATGAAGCTAAGGTCTTCTTTAAAGCCATAAAAATTTTAATTGATCACAATTCACTGCAGATGTAAAAGTTGCCCCAAGTTGAATGACACTCATGGGCAAAATATAACAATGTTCATTTTATCTGTAATGCTCAGAAAGCTCCTGTTACTAAAGCCCCGTCACATATCCACCGGGCCCCGTACGATTTTCCCCACCCAGCGGCTTGCCGTGCATTTTAGAGACTGAAACACGGATATAAGATGAATTATGCTGAAATCGCCTCAATAGATAAGCGGAAATTAGGCTGGATCAAACTGGGCACCGTAGAAATTACCGGTAGCCAAAATGTCTGTTTTTACTCGCCCTACGGGCCCCGGAGTGGATATGTGACAGGGGCTTTAGAATGTTGTCTTTCACTTTCCGTTTCTATTTCACATGGCACATGAAATGTTGAATCTTCTCGAAATATGTTTAAGGTGACAATGTAACAGCCGCCTTGCACGATACATTTTCCTCTGGTCAGATGAAAATTGGCACATTTTCTAACACAGTCATGTTACATATACATGTATTTCAATTTCACTTTGCAATAGATAACTGGTTAAAAACTAATATTTATTAATACAGTAAACCCTCGCTATAACGTACCTCGTTATTACGTACTCCCGGATATAACGTACATTTTCCATGGACCCCAAATTTTTACCCAAAATGTTATATTTCCTTGAAATCCCCCGCACTCAGGCTCAGCCGATCATTGTACATGTTAAGTGTATACTTTGTACAATAATGTACTGNTATACACCGGCGAACTTCGGAAACGTTCGGTGATAAATAACCTTTGACCCGATGACGTTGCAATAAAATTCTCCCAACCTAAAACAGCCTCAAAGTTATAATCCGTAACACTTTTCAACGGTCTACCCGACTTGGACACTCCAAAATACACTTGTCCGGCCCTCCATAAACAAAATCCGCCTTCACCCCGCGTAACGCCGGCATATTGGGTAAATTTATCACATTTCGCCTGAGCCCGTCTCTGAGGTGGAATGAAAGTGAGTGACCCGTGGTATTGATCAGTAGCGCTTCGCGCGTTTGCCGCTACGTGGCGTTCAGGGTCCTTGCGTCTAGGCCCACAAAGGGAGGCCTAGGATAAATGGTATAAAGGTCGGATCACTTTCGTGGCAAGTTCTCAGCCAAGTGCGCTATGGATTGATTTTGGGAGGAATCGATTGTAATAGGCCTCTACTGATCAGTTTCACAAAGGCCGACCAGGGGTAATTCATGGTTCGCACATTCATCACATTTTGTGGTTTGGACTCAGTCATTTGGTTCTTTGATGCCACGTCTCCTCAAGACCAACCGTGAATTACCCCTGGCCGACATTGTGAAATTGATCAGTAGCAGCCTATTACAATTGATCCCTCCCAAAATCAACCCATACTGCACTAGCCCGAGAACTTGCCACGAAAGTGAACTGACTTTTATACCATTCACACTGGGCCTCCCTTTGTGGGCCTACTTTTTGGACTCAGAAAATTTTCACCAAAGACCAATAAACTGTGAACTTCCTGTATTTACATGCAAATCACTGTAGAATAAAAAAAATTCTAATGGCTGCCCCAAGGTCTATACAAGATCAAAATTTTTCATCCAATTGTTGGGAAATAAAGGTGCATTGACCATTGACCCATGCACTCTATTCAGCATGCTGGAAAAACTCATGAAAAATTTGGTCATGTGAAGGGTTGAGCACATAAGGCCTGAGCATATAAAGGTGCATGTATGCACTCTATTCAGCATACTGGAAAAACTCATGAAAAATTTGCCCGTGTCAAGGGTTGAGCACATAGGCCTAAGGCCTGCATATCAACGGGTAGTGCATTATCGACTACTCTTTAACTCAGGAATACACAAACATGCAGACAACACTCGTAAGCATATGGGGCCTACATAACCAGCAATAGGCCTACTGTATTCAAGTTTTGAAAAAAAATTTCATTATCATAATTGTATGTATTGTGAGCCAGCAAAAGCAGACGCGTGTCGCAAGTGATCATCATTGGTCATCAGTTTACTCGACTATTATCACTACTGCCAACTAATATTGTAAACCTGCGTCAATGTACATGTCAGCTGTTGTGCTGCAAGGTCATTTAAAACCCTTTCCTTGGGTTGCGACAAGCGTCTGCTTTTGCTGGAGCGGCTCACGTAGTATGATAATGATAAGATATTACCAATAATGTACAGAAAGAAGCCATTGTAGGCCTACATCACTCCAGACAGCAAAGAAAATCATCACTACGAAAAAGTCATGCCCGATTTCTGTTCACACCATTCATACGAACTATTGGCCAATGTCCAAAGCAAAAAATCTTCACAGTGCAAAATAAATAGCTAAAACATATATGGTGCAATTATTAACATGTGGAATTCGATTACAAATTTCATTCATTGGGAACTGCATGGAAAGATTTTCTGACTTGAGAAAGATGAACTAACAGAAAGTCATATGGCTCCAAATTCATAAACATACCTTCAGGTACCAGACACAAAAATGTCCTTGAAAGTAGTCTAATGAAGACCAAACCTCAGGTTTCCATAGTTTTCTAGATTGGCTCCCTCTGACCACGCAGCATGTCTTGATCCATCCATCTCACCAGCATGTACGTTTCCAGCAGTAAGTCTGTGTTGGCCACCACCAATCCGAGCCTTGCACTCTGGACACTTACTCTCTTCCATTGCTCCACCACAATCACCAATGGCATAAACATGTCCTGCAAATTGAACTATTGGTTTACAGGAGAAAACAAAACAGGCTTACCAATCCATGAAATGAAAATATTTGTGAGCCGCTCCAGCAAAAGCAGACGCTTGTCACAGATGATCATCATTGGTAATGGTCATCAGTTTACCGGTACTCAACTACAGGGTGACCCCCCCAAAAAATGCCATCCATGGAATCGTTAATAAAATTCACAATCCTTTCTGCAATCCAACCATATTTGGTACAAATGAACTTCAGTCTATGCCTGACTTGTCCACCAAGTTTCAGTCATGAATGTCCAACAGTCTTTGTTTTATCCCCGTTCCATGATATGCTCCAAATGTGCACCTCTGTGTTGCAAGCACACCTGGATACGACGTGCAAAATTGTCAATAACTCCGACATACTCCTTTCTTGGCACTGCCCTGATTTTGGCTGTGATGGCCCTCTTCAGGAATAGTCTGGGGATTGTTCTGGTAGACATTGTCTTTGAGGATCCCCACAGATAAAAATCTGGGGTGTTAAGGTCCGTTGAGTGTGAAGCCCATTCAGGATCACACCTCCTACTGCAACGCAGAGGTGCACATTTGGAGCATATCATGGAACGGGGATAAAACAAAGACTGTTGGACATTCATGACTGAATCTTGGTGGACAAGTCAGGCATAGACTGAAGTTCATTTGTACCAAATATGGTTGGATTGCAGAATGGATTGTGAATTTTATTAACGATTCCATGGGTGGCATTTTTTTTGGTCACCCTGTATTATCACTGCTGTCCACTACTATTGTAAACCCGTGCCAACGTACATTTCAGCTCTTGTGCGGCAAGGCAGTTAACCCTTCCTTCGGGTTGCGACAAGCGTCTGCTTTTGCTGGAGCGGCTCATATTTCAGTTCCTCTCAGTGGCCAAGTAGCAAAGAAACAGCAAACAGTTTTAAAACCAGACCTGATGATGTGTCTACATGCTTTTATTGCCAATTACTAACTTACCATTTGGACACTTGTACCAATGTCCTTGACTCAATCCCATGGCCTCAACAATCATCACTCGCTCATCATCTGAAATGCCAAGCCCTGTCTTCGGAATGTATTTCTCAACATCTTCTATGACTTGGTCTACTTCTGCTTCCTTGCCATTGAATCGCTTTCTATTCGTGACCTCCACGATGGTCTTGAGAAGACTGGCCATGGTCGCTCCTGGTAGGCGGCCTTCCCATGACTTGTCCATTATCTTCTTCAAGTAGACTGTGAGTCTTGTTGCCTTCGTAAGACGTGTGATCTCCAGGTTGAAGTCTTGGAGTTGCTGGTCACTGATGCGTTGGCGGCGGATTTCCAGCAAGCGCTTCTCAACAACATCACAGTCCTTTGCAATAGTTTGCCCACCAGCTGTTCCACGAAGACTGGCATTTATGTTCTTCCTTATCTTCTCCAGGTGTTGTAGGAATTCAAGGGTATTTTCAATCAGATTCAGGGTTGCGATTGTAACATGTTTATTGGACAATTCTTCCTTCATATCAGACTTGGCACCATAGGCCCCAAGGGGAAGCGTGAGGAGTTTGAGGGATAGTTCATTACGCTTTTCTTCAACCTCGCGCCGATTCCCTGCATTACGTGCTTTGACTGCCTCAATGTCCTTCAGAGTCTGCTTGACAATATTGCCATAACGCAGATGTTTCCGAATGGGTTTACTGCACCTGGGGCACTTCTTCATCTGTATGCTGATTCCATTTGGTCCACTGGCTTTTTCTCTTGCATCCATCCACCGATCCATGCCAGTTACTTCAAGTACATGTCCACAGTCCTCTAACTGAATGAACCTCGCATCTTCCTCTTCAAAGCCAAACAAGACTTCAAGTACTTCATCCCGATTGCAAACCATGCAAAGTGTCGGGCACTGCTCACCACACAACCCAATGCAGCGATGCTGGCAGCGGAGTCGCTTTCGACATGGTTCATCACATCTTGGACGATCGCAGAGCTCCTTGCAAATTCTCGAGCACTGATGATGTCGGCAATTCCATTGGCAAGGCTCATTGCACGGAATACAGGGTGCCCCACACTTTTTGGAGCACTTGCTGTGGACGCAACAATTCCCACACTTTTGCTCACATGGTGGGCAATCTTTGGTGCACGGAAATGTGCAAATGTGACCGCACACTAATGTCCTTCCACAGTTTTGCTGACATGCCACGTGAATTCGTCCCTGAAGGCATTGTCCGCAGGTACCTGGACAAGGGTGTTCACACTTCAGCGACTCTCCACAGCGCTTTGGACAGGAATCCTTAGTTACATCAACATGACATTTTGTGTGATTTACACAGCCACAAGGCCATGTCTTCTCAGTTGCAGCCTTGCAGTTTGCACTGGTTGTGTGTGCTTCACCACATGCATTTCCACACTTGTGGCCACAAGGCAAAACGTGGCCACATGGAGACCTGCAGATTACACTATCAACATCTTCATAACAGTAAACTTCTTGGAGATGAATGCATCTTGGCAGGACTTTCACAAGTCTCTCCTTGCAGGAGCCACATTTTTCATAGCATTTCTTTCGACATATGTGACCATCTGGGCATCTGTTCCCACAGGGCTTGTAGCACTTGGTCAGTTTGTGGTCCGCATTTGTCACATGGCAGGCAGAGGGACACTGATGGCCACATGTCAGCCGATGTTCGCATGGTTTTGAGCATCCTCCTTCGGGCGCCTGGTTGAAATCACTGGCGACAGCAGTGGGGATGGTGATTTCTGAGTGATTTCGGCACTGCAACATCAGGTGAGAACCAAACTTCCTGTTCTTAGTGAGACAGCTGACTATTTTGCTCCAGTCAGCACAGTTCTTCACCATCATCTCGAAGTTTCCAATCACAAACATTGCTTTCTTTGCCCTCGAGAGTGCCACACAGATTCGGTTCTGGATACTAAGGAATCCCAACTTGCCTTCAACATTGCTCCTCACCAAGGAGAGTAGGATTATATCATTCTCTTCTCCCTGGTAGTTGTCCACCACAGTAATTCTGACACCGTCAAATGTCTTCTTGTCCATGACTTTCTTGAAGGTGAACAGTTGTCCAGTGTATGGTGTCATAACAGTGATCTGTGTCGGGGCATAACCCTGAAGAAGTAGATGCTTGCACAGACGTGTTATGTACTCTGCCTCGTGCTTGTTCGAGTGACTACGGGAGTCGATGTCTTCTTTCTCCAACTCTCGATGGTTGATGAAGAACATGTTCGTGGACACCCCTTTTATTTCATCATACTTTTTGACGTCTTCATGATCAAGCAATGTTGGGTAGACAAATCTTATCAGCTCTGATATCTCCGGTCTCATGCGATGTTGGTATTGTAGACACTCAAGATGCAGACCATTGTTGACCATACGCTCAAACAATGAAATCTCCAAATTGAAATTCTTCGCCAGATCATACACGGCTGTAGACGGGCGGAGCTGTTTATGATCACCAATTAGGATAACGTGCTGACATCTTGCGCTCAGAGTTGTAATGATGTGCGACTCCAAGACCTCTGCAGCCTCCTCAACTATGACTATCTTGGGTTGTATTTCCTGAAGGCTGGATCTGTACTTTGCAGCTCCCGTGGTTGTCATTCCAATAACTGTGGCTGTCCGCATGATCGCCAAGTCTTCCTGATCCCTCGCTTCGCGCATTCTTGCAGCAGCTTGTGAATACATTTGTTGCTGCCTTTCGATGTTTCGATTAACTTCTTCGAGGTACTTTCGAATCCAAAATCTATAGAGACGCCACCTGTCTGGGTAGTCCAACTGCCAGAGATGACGAACAGCATGCACTTCTTCCTCTCGCATGGCATCGGTAGATTTCAGTTGCTTCTTCAGTCGTTCCTTTTGTTTCTTGCGATTTGTTGCTTTTGTCCAGCCATCATCTGTTGGCATTTGTCTGCCTACGTCCTCTGCTTCCAGACCCAGAATTCCCATCCCAGCCACAACTGCCTCTGTCTCTCTCTTTATGTTGTAATCATCATCCTCATCATCCAGCATTCTCTGCAATTCGATGAAATCCAAATCTCCTTCAACGTCCATTTCTTCATCCTCAGGCTCGTCAATTTCCTCATCGTCTGGTTGAGGAGGACCTTCTGGTTCTATGTAACGACTCAATGAAGATTTTCCATATCCCAACCATTCTGCCATCATGCACACTCCAGGACTGTAACTTGCCATATCAAAGAGGGATGCAAAATGGGCTTCACCCATGTGTCTTCTCAGGTGTACCTCTCTTACAATCCCATGTTCTACTACCTCCGATTTCTTGACAGTTGTATCCAGGTCACTTTGAATCGACTTCATGTCATCAAAAGCTGCTCGAAGACCATCATGGATGATGCGAGGAACTTCCTTCTTCTCCTTTGCGGTAAGGCGCAGTGTCCTCAATGTGTACTTCTTGAGTGCTTCACAGTTACTTCTACCTCCAACACGCACAATATCCTTTGGACAGAACTTGCTCACTTCTTCAAGAAACTGGTCCAGTGCATGATTCGTGTAGCAAACAACAAGTATTGGTCGTTGGTCTCGTAAATGCGCAATGGGGTCCAGGTTCCATACAGCACGATTGTGTAATAAAACCTCAATCACCTTCAGACCAATGTAGGTCTTTCCTGTTCCTGGTGGGCCCTGAACGACAGAGAACTCTTTTGTGAGACACGTCTTTAGTGCTTTCAGTTGGGAATCATCAACACCCAATTGCTCCGCAGTTGGCCAGGAGAGATCATCTAAGATCCGGATATTCTTGGATAACTGGGCTGCAGTGGTGTATTTGTAGGAAACCACGGCATCCCCCAATTCAGCATCATCATCCTCATCAAAGTCATCATCATCAACCTCATTGAAACCCAATCCACGCAATCCATGTCTGTGGTATCTTCTCAGAAGACTCCTTTCTCTTGTAGTTCCTTTCATTATTGGTCGAAGGTCATACAGAGAATGCTGTGTCAAATACGCCGGTGGCTTGACGTCTGCTTCACAATCAACAATGTACTTCTTGAAAGGCATGTTTTCATCTGTTGTGTTTTGAAGGCCTCTTAAGACATGCCTGTATGCTTCAAAATAAGCTGACGTTTCCAGCATGGTGTAGGAGATTTCGAGGTTACGGACTGCCCCTGCAACATCTTCATTGAAGTCCTCAAACTTGATTTCTAGTTCACCAAGCTTCTCAAGATCCTCTGGCTTCCTATCTGTTACAGTGGCGAAAATCAAGGTCGTAAAATTATCCCTGGAGAGGCAAAGCAGTGAGCCAAAGATCAACCGTTTTGACACACGCCACTTGATATTCTTCAGATGTTTTGTATTGAAACGAATTCTGTAGGTCAATCCATTGTTGGTGCACACCGGTCTGACAATTTGGACGTCAGTGTAGACTCGTACATTCTGAAGTTTGGCCCGCCTATCATCCATATCAACGTAATGTCGGCGGTACTCTTTTAGACCATCTCGCAGGGGGCGCACGAAGTCCTCTCGCAAGAGACGGAACTGTACATCCAAGTAATGATCGACGCTTTTGTACTTCCCCTTGGCCAGGTTTTCACGGAGGAACGGGGCCTCTTCTGCTGATCTGATGATGAGATCAGCACGTCTCGGGGCAACTGGAATAGTGCGAAAGTCATCTGGAGGTTGTTCATCGGTACCTCTGCCACGGGTTCTGCCTCGCCTCTCTTCCTGGACAGGCTCAATTCTTTCACCACTGTCCTCCAGAAGCTTTTTAAGCTCTTCAAATTTTTCTTCAATTTCTTCGTCAATGATATTGGACCTTGCCCGAAGTAATCTGATGACCGTTTCCATAGTCCCAAGACAAATAAAAACTTTATCGTAAGCATGGTTCAGGATCCTTTGCAACATCTGTGAGCACAGTTCGAAGACATCTTTGATGGGTTTTACAAACATTTCCTGCCTGGCGACAGCCCGTTCCTTCGTCATTTCTCTAAGCTGATGTGGGATGATTCTGTCAATGAAGTCAGTCTCATGCACCATGGTTAACACGTGAACCAATGTTTGAGGAGACATATGAGACTGGCAGCTTTTGCTTAAAATGGCCAAGACAAGATTTGCCCAATCATTTTTCATAGGATATACTAAAATGGCCTTAAAGGAAACAATGTTTTTATTGATTGACATTAGTATATCATCTGGGTTTTCCTCCAGCAACTGCTTCAGCCTGTTGTAACCAAGTCTCGGGGGACCTCTGGGTCTGTCTGGAACATCGTCACCTTCAGCCCTGAAAGTCAGAGACAATGGAACGCTCAAAGGGATACCGGTACTTCTCATGGAAAATGCAACGGAAAGCCACTGCCAATGAAGCGGAGAACCTGGGCTAAACATGGCAAGACCAGTGCCTCATGCTGAATTTCAGAACACACTTCAGAGTTTCTCCGAAAGTGAATTCAATGACTGAACGTGATTTATGAGGCAGTCAATAATAGATTACCGGTAGTAGACAATGGGTCACACAATGGGTCACATGAATAAAGACTAGGCGAGCGGTGTGGTCTAGTGGTTAGCGAGACAAACTCCTGATTAGAGGGGTCCGGGTTCGATTCCCAGTCCTGACCAAGAAAATAACACGCTCGCTTGTGACCTTGAGCAAGTCACTTTGCCTCACTTGCTTCACCCCACCCAGGTGTAAAAGGGGTACCTGGCTGGTAGTGATGGTCTATGTGAATGTTAGTCCAATGAAGAGCGCTGAAATCAGCTGCCGGGACTGTAATGCTCCCCGGGGAGTGGAGATATGATATTGGAATGTACAGGCCTATAGCTGGGGGTAATAATTGTGAAGTGCCTTGGCACTTAAAATGTAAAAGGCACTATAAGCCCACACATGCTTTTACTTGTATTTTGCAATACAAATGCACTAGGTACAAAATGCACTGCTGTACAAATCTGAAGTAAAAGCATGCTAGTCTTTATTCATATGACCCATCAAATATACTTCTACAATGTTAAGTGGAAGGATATGATAAATTTGATTGACACATTCTAATTGAACTTAATTTCGAAGCAGTCACATTTGGATAGCGGTGGTGTGCACTCACCATTCCTCGCCCCCTCGTTGTCTGCCTCGTCCATATCCACCACCTCTCTGCCCTCCGCGGCCCCTCTCGCCAAAGCCTCTTCCTTGTCCACGACCACCACCACGCCCTCTTCCCCGACCTCGGGGTCGCACTCCTCCATCATAATCTGCCATCTGGATTAATTAGGACTGAAATGAAAGCATTAATTATTTGTCCAGTGCTAATTCTTATACCTGTACTTGAATGGTACAAGGTTACATAAGAGTGCAGGGTCTCTGCCAGAAATTTTTTGAGGGTAGGCCTACTAATTTCTTCAAAATCAGCAAAAACCCCATGAAATTTTAAAGAAAATTTTGAAATGTCACAAAAATTCCTGTTTGTCACAAAATTTTACAGACCACTTTGTCACATTTTGTCACAGAATTCTCAAAATGTCACAGAATTTCAGGCATGTCAGGCAAGCAAGTTTTGTCACAGAATGTCACCATGTCACAGGGAATTCATTCTCTGATATTGTCACTAGTGCAGGGCCGTATTTTGCAGGGGGAGGGGGCAACTAGAGCCAACCAAAAAACGTGATTTGGGGCAAAAAAGGTTTTTTGCCCCCCCCCCCGGACCAAAAACGTAGGCCATAAGTCCTATGTTTAAAAAAATACAAAGAAGAAAACACTGAAAATGGGGCACATTGGCAGATGTTACACCAGTAGCAAAAGATGGGCCTACAGCACTATTAAAACACGCCCTACACAGGCCTACTACGGGGCGGTGGACGCGCAGACTCCAAAAATTTCGCGCCTTTTTGCGTTGCTTCATGGGGATTCACTCGCAGCGCCCTCCTTTCCTGTTCTGGGGTCCTACCTAGTGAAAGAGTGTGGCTTTAGTCCCTGCACTGGTGACGCCTAAAATAATGATGGATGCAGCCAAGAAAGTCTAGGCCTCGCTAGGCCACCGGAGGCCCGGTTTAAGGCAGGCCTAGGCCTAGGGCGGAGGCTGTACGACGAGTCAGGGAAGTCACAAGATCGAGACACTGATCGCACCGCACCTTATTGCTTACCTCATGCTCATCATTTTGTCATCCATAGGACTGCTTCTATGTCCTGACCACTCCTCAGAACCTGCATCCGAGTGAATAGATATGGTGCAACTTGAAAATTACGGGAAAAACGCACTGAAATTTTCGAGACGTGAATGCTGAACGTTCACGTACTGAACGATTTCCTGGTATTGGTGTCTCGACGATTCGCCGAACGATTCGTCGAACGATTCGTCGAATCCACCGAGCGCGAATCCATTGGAATAGTTCCAAGAATGGCCGTTTTCTGCTGGTGGTGTCCGTAAACCCAATGATTTCTGGTTGTGATTAGCGGCTAAGAATGGGTTCATTTCCATTTCCATTCCCTAACACGAAGATGGCCACGAAGACCGATTCAGGATTTTTGAGCAGCGGGGGGCCAGGGATCGAGGGGGAGCGGGAGGGGGGTCCCCCCTCGCATAGGAAATTTTGTAAAATCTGCCCACCGAAGACGCCATTTCCTAGCATTTCAGTTGTGAACATCACAGACGTGCCCCTCTCCCTAGTGTCGTGATACGGGTAAAAAAATCTATGGCCTGCACGAGCAGGGGGGCGGGGTTCGGACCTCCCTCTGGACACTGCGCCTGCCATGCATAGTTAGGTTAGGCTATATTATATCAGAAGAAATTTGACCCAAGATACAGAATAGCACAAAATTGACACACAAAATGATAATAAGCAAGAAGTCAATCTCCAGAATTCACGAATTTTCGACCCCAACCGGGGTCTTTTTCAAGTGCTTTACAATCTGAAACTCTAGAAAAGACTGAGCTGAAACCCGAAGTGGAACTAACCTAGGTGTAGACAGGATGTGAGCAATTTAGGAAAGAATAGTGTCCAAGCACCACGGATGGTTGCTGGACCTAATTAAGAGAGTAATTAAGGAGGGACTGATTTAGATGAAAGACAAAATTTGAGATTTCTTTGTGCCATGCATGATGTCATAATTCGGATTTCTTAGCGCCGTCGCCGTGCATGACGTTATTGGCGCCATACATGGTCATAATAGGAGCAATCCGGAAGGCCTGTTTCATCCACCAAATGCCGAAATGCCGGAGCTTTTCAGTTTTAGACACTCCTTTACGTGAGTTTTGGCGCGCGAGGAGGGGTCAATGGCCGGTCGAAGTTCCTTGTTGAGACTAAGAGCTGTGACGACTGATGGCGCCGGTTGTTATACGATTGAGTTCCCAATAAAAAGCCAGGCCTAACTTAAACGAGAAAAAAAACTCTCACGATTAACGCACCTGTAGGCCTACCGAAAGTGGGACAGGTGACGCTGCTGGGCTGGCTAGTTGTGCTCTTCATTAGCCTTGGTTCCCGCCTTGGTCATTTTCGCTGGTGCACGTGCCGATTGGTTTAGTATACCATCATACTCATAGATGGCGAGTCAATCGCAAGGGAGCATTCATTATTATTATTTGACTTGATCTGTACCATTCGGGAGGGGGCAGATCACACTATTGAGCCTGCGCTATTTATATCGTAATTTTAGCCGAAAATAAAGAGTGTTAACGAGCAGTATCGTCAGCGGGGCGATTTCCAGGGGGCAAGCCCAGGATTGATGTGTGGGTGTGTGTGTGTGGGGGGGGGGGGGNCAGCGCTGCTTCTCTGCGCGAAAGCCGGAAGGGGGTCTGGAGTCATATTCTCACCGGCATGAGAGGAATTTGGTTAGGCCTATTATTAGGCCAGATTGTTCAACCAAGGATTAGGACATAGGCATGGCTTTCCTATAGGAACCCATGACCATCCGAATAATTTCCATTTGCAGATTATTATAACTCGGCGACCGGCCTGCATTCCTTTGGACGACCATTCCTCTCACACCTAGCTGTTTTCGTCTTCGGCACAAACGTCTCCTGATAGACTATCGTCTGCCTTGTGTATCCGGTTGATTCCATTTTATAGCTTCACCTCCGAGTCAGAGCTTACCGTGGCGCTGTGTCCGTCGTCCGTTTCGCAGCCGTTGGTGCTATTGGCGAGGTTTCGCAAATCTGACGAAACACGAAGTACGAAATACGAAATTCAACTTCATTTCCAGTACCTGATGTATTTCTGGAGATGGTTGCTACCACAAATGTCCCTGCTGCCGGTGCGTCTTCTAGCATATCATGTAAGATCGAGAGAGTTATGGTGCATCTTAAATTTTTTAATTTCCACTACATGTAATTCGTATCTACGAAGTCGATACGAAAGATAAATTTCAAAGTTTATATACACTGTAACTCTATCTGTCTAACGTCATACGCTAAAAGACGCTCTTGCAGCAGGCGATATTTGTGGTACCAACCATGTCCTGAAATACAATACGTCATGGAAGTGAAGTCCAATTTCGTATTTCGTACTTCGTGTTTCGTCAGATTTGCGAAACCTCCCTATTGACCACGTTGTATAATGTGGTCAGATTTTCGGTGCGATTTGATTCTTTGCATGGCCACTAGATGGCCAAAACCGAAAACACAGGTTCCACTGACCTCCTCCAGATGGCGCTTTTTGTTGTGAAAGGTGCATGCCGTCTTGTCACACTGAGGGCACCCCAAGCAAGGGTGCCATGGAAAATTCGGTTGCGTATTCCTTAGTTCTTAGGCCTACCCGATGCGCAGAGTTTCGATTTTCTAAGGTTGGCGAATCAACTTCGCAAACTTAGGCCTATAAATTTGTTGAAATGTGAATTCCATGTTTTTTTCGACTGAGTGCTATCTATTTTTGGTGCCATGCTGCAAATATTTAATCAAAGGGTGCCGTATGCGCTGAAGTACCTTTTTGGCACCCCCTAGGACTCAAGACCGATAGAGGTCACCACGTGTTGTGATTAGACGGCATTCTACGTTGTGAGATACTTTTTCGATGTTTCACTTCTGACGAGACGAAAAGTATCTCTACTGTATGAAGAATACCGCCATCTTGGATAGACATTCATCCGCGTTAGGAGCACTACTTAATACGTACTGCGCATGCGTAGCAGCTAGCAGCAACATAATATCATACTTTTCTTGATCTTATGTACGCATATATACAATGATGAATTTTCAAAAAATATGCGTATATCGTGTAATTCTAGACACCATCACCTGGGCACTATCCGGNCATGCGGACAGCCACAGTTATCGGAATGACAACCACGGGAGCTGCAAAGTACAGATCCAGCCTTCAGGAAATACAACCCAAAATAGTCATAGTTGAGGAGGCTGCAGAGATCTTGGAGTCGCACATTATTACAACTCTGAGCGCAAGATGTCAGCACGTTATCCTAATTGGTGATCATAAACAGCTCCGCCCGTCTACAGCCGTGTATGATCTGGCGAAGAATTTCAATTTGGAGATTTCATTGTTTGAGCGTATGGTCAACAATGGTCTGCATCTTGAGTGTCTACAATACCAACATCGCATGAGACCGGAGATATCAGAGCTGATAAGATTTGTCTACCCAACATTGCTTGATCATGAAGACGTCAAAAAGTATGATGAAATAAAAGGGGTGTCCACGAACATGTTCTTCATCAACCATCGAGAGTTGGAGAAAGAAGACATCGACTCCCGTAGTCACTCGAACAAGCATGAGGCAGAGTACATAACACGTCTGTGCAAGCATCTACTTCTTCAGGGTTATGCCCCGACACAGATCACTGTTATGACACCATACACTGGACAACTGTTCACCTTCAAGAAAGTCATGGACAAAAAGACATTTGACGGTGTCAGAATTACTGTGGTGGACAACTACCAGGGAGAAGAGAATGATATAATCCTACTCTCCTTGGTGAGGAGCAATGTTGAAGGCAAGTTGGGATTCCTTAGTATCCAGAACCGAATCTGTGTGGCACTCTCGAGGGCAAAGAAAGCAATGTTTGTGATTGGAAACTTCGAGATGATGGTGAAGAATTGTGCTGACTGGAGCAAAATAGTCAGCTGCCTCACGAAGAACAGGAAGTTTGGTTCTCACCTGATGTTGCAGTGCCGAAATCACTCAGAAATCACCATCCCCACTGCTGTCGCCAGTGATTTCAACCAGGCGCCCGAAGGAGGATGCTCAAAACCATGTGAACATCGGCTGACATGTGGCCATCAGTGTCCCTCTGCCTGCCATGTGACAAATGCAGACCACAAACTGACCAAGTGCTACAAGCCCTGTGGGAACAGATGCCCAGATGGTCACAGGTGTCAAAAGAAATGCTATGAAAAATGTGGCTCCTGCAAGGAGAAACTTGTGAAAATCCTGCCAAGATGCAGTCATCTCCAAGAAGTTTACTGTTATGAAGATGTTGATACTGTAATCTGCAGGTCTCCATGTGGCCACTATTTGCCTTGTGGTCACCAGTGTGGAAATGCATGTGGTGAAGCACATACAACCAGTGCAAACTGCAAGGCTGCAACTGAGAAGACATGGCCTTGTGGCTGTGTAAATCGCACAGAATGTCACGTTGATGTAAATAAGGTTCCCTGTCCAAAGCGCTGTGGAGAGTTGCTGAAGTGTGAACATCCCTGTCCAGGTACCTGCGGAAAATGCCTTCAGGGACGAATTCACGTGGCATGTCAACGAAAATGTGGAAGGACATTAGTGTGCGGTCACCTTTGCACATTTCCATGCACCAAGGATTGTCCACCATGTGAGCATAAGTGTGAGAATTGTTGCGTCCACAGCAAGTGCTCCAAAACGTGTGGGGCGCCCTGTATTCCGTGCAATGAGCCTTGCCAATGGAATTGCCAACATCATCAGTGCTCGAAGATTTGCAAAGAGCTCTGCGATCGTCCAAGATGTGATGAACCGTGTCCAAAGCGACTTCGCTGCCGGCATCGCTGCATTGGGTTGTGTGGTGAGCAGTGCCCAACACTTTGCATGGTATGCAATCGGGATGAAGTACTTGAAGTCTTCTTTGGCACCGAAGAGGAAGGTGCGAGGTTCATCCAGTTAGACGACTGTGGTCATGTACTTGAAGTAACTGCCATGGACCAGTGGATGGATGCAAGAGAAAAAGCCAGTGGACCAAACGGAATTAGCATACAGATGAAGAAGTGCCCCAAGTGCAGTAAACCCATTCGGAAACATCTACGTTACGGCAATATTGTCAAGCAGACTCTGAAGGACATTGAGGCGGTCAAAGCACGTAATGCAGGAAATCGGCGGGAGGTTGAAGAAAAGTGTAATGAACTATTCCTCAAGCTCCTCACGCTTCCCCTTGGGGCCTATGGTGCCAAGTCTGATATGAAGGAAGAATTGTCCAATAAACATGTTACAATCGCAACCCTGAATCTGATTGAAAATACCCTTGAATTCCTACAACACCTGGAAAAGATAAGAAAGAACATAAACACCAGTCTTCGTGGGACAGCCGGTGGGCAAACTCTTGCAAAGGAGTGTGATGTTGTTGAGAAGCGCTTGTTGGCAATCCGTCAACGCATCAGTGACCAGCAACTCAATGACTTCAACCTGGAGATCACACGTCTTACGAAGGCAACAAGACTCACAGTCTACTTGAAGAAGATAACGGACATGAAATTGGAAAGCATTATACCAGGAGCGACGTTGCACAATCTTAGAAAGACGTTTGTTGAGGTCACAAATGGAAAGCGATTTGGCAAGGAAGCAGAAGTAGACCAAGTCATAAAAGATGTTGAGAAGTACATTCCGAAGACAGGGCTTGGCATTTCAGATGATGAGCGAGTGATGATTGTTGAGGCCATGGGAATGAGTCAAGGACATTGGTACAAATGTCCAAATGGTAAGTTAGCAGTTTACCATTTGTAATTGGCAATAAAAGCATGTAGACACATCATCAGGTCGGGTTTTAAAACTGTTTGCTTTCTTTGCTACTTGGCCACTGAGAGGAACTGAAATATGAGCCGCTCCAGCAAAAGCCATCTTGACTACCAAGGGTTGTGACATCGCTCCGCCCTCCGACTACGCTCGCACAAACGCTTGACGAACTTCGCTGTGGTGAGCTGTTTCCAACTGATGTTCCTGTGACAAGCGCCTGCTTTTGCTGAAGCGGCTCACAAATATTTTCATTTCATGGCTTGGTAAGCCTGTTTTGTTTCCTCCTGTAAACCAATAGTTCAATTTGCAGGACATGTTTATGCCATTGGTGATTGTGGTGGAGCAGTGGTAGAGAGCAAGTGTCCAGAGTGCAAGGCTCGGATTGGTGGTGGCAGTCACAGACTTACTGCTGGAAACGTCCATGCTGGTGAGATGGATGGATCAAGACATGCTGCGTGGTCAGAGGGAGCCAATCTAGAAAACTATGGAATCATGAGGTTTGGTCTTCATTAGACTAGTTTCAAGGACATTTTTTGTGTCTGGTTTAGTGGAATAACCTGAAGATGCCCAGAGACCATTGGCACACTACCGCAACTACAGTGTTGCAGTAGCCATGGCTGCTGCTCCTGTCCTGGGCGGAAAAGTTGATAAGGATAGTGGCCAGGGTCCATATTCATAAACATATTTAAGTCAAAGTGCGATACTTATCTTTTGTGTTGAACAAAGGATAAGTGTCACACTTAGACTTAAGTAGTTTTATGAATATGGGTCCTGGGCCCAAAGTACTTAAGTTTAAATGTGACACTTTTCCTTTGTTCAACACAAACGATAAGTACCACACTTTGACTTAAGTATGTTTATGAATTTGGAGCCATGTGACTTTCTGTTAATTCATCTTAAGTCAGAAAACCTTTCCATGTAGTTCCCACTGAATGAAATTTGTAATCGAATTCCACATGTTAATAATTGCACCATATATGTTTTAGCTATTTATTTTGCATTGTGAAGATTTTTTGCTTTGGGCATTGGCCAATAGTTCGTATGAATGGTGTGAACAGAAATCGGGCATGACTTTTTCGTAGTGATGATTTTCTTTGCTGTCTGGAGTGATGTAGGCCTACAATGGCTTCTTTCTGTACATTATTGGTAATATCTTATCATTATCATACTATGTGAGCCGCTCCAGCAAAAGCAGACGCTTGTCGCAACCTGAGGAAAGGGTTAACGACCTTCCACCACAACAGCTGAAATGTACATGTACATTAGAAATGAAGAATTTCGAAAACACCTTTTTCATGTACATTGACATGGGTTTACAATAGTAGTTGACAGCAGTGATATAGTAGAGTAAACTGATGACCAATGATGATCACTTGCGACAAGCGTCTGCTTTTGCTGGCTCACAATTACATACATACATATATGATAATGAAAATTAAAAAAAAAAATTGAATACCGGTAGGCCTATTGCTGGTTATGTAGGCCCCATATGCTTACGAGTATTGTCTACATGTTTGTGTATTCCTGAGTTAAAGAGTAGTCGATAATGCACTACCCCTTAATATGCAGGCCTTATGTGCTCAACCCTTGACACAGGCAAATTTTTCATGAGTTTTTCCAGTATGCAGAATAGAGTGCATACATGCACCTTTATATGCTCAGGCCTTATGTGCTCAACCCTTCACATGACAAAATTTTTCATGAGTTTCCAGCATGCTGAATAGAGTGCGTGGGTCAATGCACCTTTATTTCCCAACAATTGGATGAAAAATTTTGATCTTGTATAGACCTTGCCATTAGAATTTTTTTTATTCTACAGTGATTTGCATGTAAATACAGGAAGTTCACAGTTTATTGGTCTTTGGTGAAAATTTTCTGAGTCGAAAAAGTAGGCCCACAAAGGGAGGCCCAGTGTAAATGGTATAAAAGTCAGTTCACTTTCGTGGCAAGTTCTCGGCCAAGTGCAGTATGGGTTGATTTTGGGAGGGATTAATTGTAATAGGCTGCTACTGATCAATTTCACAAATACCAGCCAGGGGTAATTCATGGTTGGTCTTGAGGAGACGTGGCATCAAAGAACCAAATGACTGAGTCCAAACCACAAAATGTGATGAATGTGCGAACCATGAATTACCCCTGGTCGGCCTTTGTGAAACTGATCAGTAGAGGCCTATTACAATCAATTCCTCCCAAAATCAATCCATCGCGCACTTGGCCGAGAACTTGCCACGGAAGTGATCCGACCTTTATACCATTTATCCTAGGCCTCCCTTTGTGGGCCTAGTTTTTGGACTTAGAAAATTTCCAGGGAAGACCAATAAACTGTGAACTTCCTGTATATTTATGACCAGACAATTTCTTAGATTTAAAGACTTTTTATGACCATCAAGCAAAATTTAAAGACTTTCAATGGCCATTAAATCAAAATCTCAAATTTAAGGACTTTTAAAGACCCGCATACACCCTGGTCCACTTTGTGGGAGGAATTGTTAATGCTTGTAATAAATATTAGTTTTTAACCAGTTATCTATTGCAAAGTGAAATTGAAATATATGTAACATGACTGTGTTAGAAAATGTGCCAATTTTCATCTGACAAGAGGAAAATGTATCGTGCAAGGCTGCTGTTACATTGTCACCTTAAACATATTTCAAGAAGATTCAACATTTCATGTGCCATGTGAAATAGAAACGGAAAGTGAAAGACAACATTCTAAAGCCCCTGTCACATATCCACTCCGGGGCCCGTAGGGCGAGTAAAAACAGACATTTTGGCTACCGGTAATTTCTACGGTGCCCAGTTTGATCCAGCCTAATTTCCGCTTATCTATTGAGGCGATTTCAGCATAATTCATCTTATATCCGTGTTTCTGTCTCTAAAATGCACGGCAAGCCGCTGGGTGGGGAAAATCGTACGGGGCCCGGTGGATATGTGGGGCTTTAGTAACAGGAGCTTTCTGAGCATTACAGATAAAATGAACATTGTTATATTTTGCCCATGAGTGTCATTCAACTTGGGGCAACTTTTACATCTGCAGTGAATTGTGATCAATTAAAATTTTTATGGCTTAAGATGACCTTAGCTTCATTTTATTGTGGACGGTCACCTGGACCAACCAACCTGTGGTAGGCTGAGGAAGAACCAGAGATCGGCTTACGACCATGCTGACACTGTGTTTGAACAGTTGTCAGTCACTTGACCAATAGGTGTCACTATAGCCAAATTCAGTGCCTCGGGGACCCACTCATTGTTGATTGAGTACCAATCAAGAAAATTTTCTTTTGTATTCAATTTCAATTTCTAATATGCTCCAACCACCACAGTGGTGCAGGAGGAAAAATATTTTACAGCAGGTATCACGGTGTATATGATTTTCATTTTTCTTCACATTTCTTCTTCACTGGGGATCTAGAGATGTCCCCACACCACCTCCCCCAACATGCAGCCACGGTATTCTGCAGGTGTGCACCCCGCCGGAAGTGGTGAGAGGACTCCCCCAGACCTCCTTGTATTGGTCCACTAGGTATCCTCCACCAGCCAACCTTAAAACCAACGTATACAGTACCGTGACCTAACACTCGCCAACCCAAAGACCGCTTAATGTACACGTCAATAGCAATTTTGCATATCACTATTTATCTATGCCTGGTAGAATGTCCATAAGTCACGCTGTCTATTGGCTCTAAAAGTGAAGTCATTGTTCGAGAAGACCGCCCATGCATGATAATAGGTCATCTGAGCATGGCACAGACAGGATTGCAAGACGTGGCCCACCAGAGGGCTTGGCCATTGAACAACTGATAGTGACCAATCGTGAAGCAGGATTTTAATGAGTTTGTAACCTATATTTATAAGTGCCCAAACGTCCGCACACTCGCCGTGGCAGAGCTTGCATAATCCCATGTAATACACACTGCCGGTATAGACCAGGTGGACTCCTCCTTTGTAGAGTCCTCATAATCATAAGTCTTTAGGTCAGTTTTAACGTTGGCTCGTGGAGGATACCTACTAGGACTTTGCTGCCATCTTTTGGGGATAAGCGCAGCTGACCGTTCCAATTGATCACTAACACACAGGAGAAAACGAGTAAAAGAACAGAAGACATTTTCAAAATCTTAAATATTTATCTGGTAAATTTTGCAATTTTCATAACACGTTCAGGAGTATCACTGCAGGACACAGTCTCACTATTCAAGTACCTATCATGTAAAACCAACTACATGTACATTTCATGTGCATTTGATTTGATTTCTTGTTTGGCACACTCAATCAATAACAAAACTTCATTTGTCAATAGTCTCGATTAAATCGAGCACTTTTTCCCTCGTCACAGTGGATCCCACGGGCGGACCCGGGATTTGGGAAAAGAGGGGGGTGCCCTGTGCTAGGCACATTGAAATTTGCACAGAATTTCAATGATTTGCTCGAAATTTCAGAATTCCATGGTCAATTTTACAGATTTGTTGGCTAAAAGGGGAGGTGAGCGCCTGGGGCACCCCCGGATCCGCACTTGGATCCACATAGCAGATTTTGGCAGTCTTGTCTAGCTTGGGCACTGACTTAATAAAGAGCCTGTTTCCTGCAACCATCCTGAATGAAGCACTTACTACACACTAGCAGTCCATTTGAATGACAGTTGAGTTGAGACATAAACAAAAACATGTTGCATCTAACTAGAAGCTGACTTGCTCCCCCACAGAATTGCTGGCTCTATCTTCTGGTTGTACATGATTTTCATCAGATTTCACACTCAAAATTTTGCAATCTGCAAGAGTGGAACTAAACAAGAGGACTATACTGACTAACTAAAACAACTCTGCACAATACTACAATATTGAACCAGAACTAGTGTATGCCTCAACATCAGACCTGTCACACAAAACCACACACAAGGGATGCATTCGGAAAGTTCCCCGAGAAAGCTCAAGGGAGGCGCGAGATCGTTTGGAAAGGTATTTGGCAAGTTGTCAAGGGTTCCTCGAGCCTAGCTGAAGTGAGCGACTCGCCGAGTCACTCACTTGGGGAAACTCCCGGCATGCATTTTGTTTCCTTTCTTACAAAATGCATAGCCGAACACACTACACATGGAATATTTCACTACTGCAACGCCGTGGTAGGACCTTTCCCCGAGGAAGCGCAAATATCGTTTGGAAATTCGCCTTCATTGGGCATGCTCACAATCCCTGAGAGAAGTGCTAGGAACTTACTTGGGGAAGCTTTCCGAACACGCTAAAATATCTTCTTTATCAATTCTATGCTTTCAAACTTGGAATGTCATAAATATGTGAGTAATCCTTTCAAGCAGATGACAGAAGGAAGCCATGATGTGAAAGAGCCACCTGGCAAAGGAGAAAGAGTACCGGTGTAATGTTTTTCAGTATGGCGATTTTTCTGTGTGATTCCCATTGTTCAGAACACACTGGGAAACACTCACTGGCTGCGTTTGACTCCTGTTCTTGTGTGTTCTGGTGCAGAAAATAGTGTTCTGGAATGAGTCGAACAGCCGAAAACCCGTTCGGGAACGTGTTCCTGTTCCCAAATCTCACACCATCTCGGTAGGAGGTGCGAATGGGAACAGTCGAGAACAAAGATGGCAGACACAGGCGGTAAGTTTATATAGATTTTCTGTCGGATCGTAGTGTAATTATTCGAGGTTTACGATCAAGCAGAAATGACATATCCTAATTCTAAACAGAATAATTCTGAAATATTCTTGAAAAAAATTTGCGTTTGTAGGCCGCCACCAGTATTGACAACGGAAGTGAAACCATAGTAACAGGCACATACCTATTCGAGACTCGAGAACATGTTCCTTGTTCTCGGCCTGTTTGGGTGCAGTTGAGAACAGTGAGTCGAATACAGCCACTTTCTGTGGGTGTCGCTCATTGGGTCATATGAATAAAGACTAGTAAATGCTTTTACTGGAATTTTGCAATACAAATGCACAAGGCAATGCTGTACAAATCCGAAGTAAAAGCATTTTCTTGTCTATTCATATGACCCATTGTCTTGTCACCACTTATTCCATCAATCTATTGTAATGTCACACTGGCACATGGCCCAATCTCCAACGAAGAGGTCAGATGGTTTCACTTTACTCGTAAGTGGAGCATCATTAAATGTGGAACGATACGGCACTGTGGAGTTTGCACGAGGCCTTGACCACAAAATAACAGGCTCTCTGCACTCCAGTTTCACTCACTTTGCATTTCATTTTCAGAAAATCTAATATATACAAGTGCAATTCATTACCAATCACTTCTTAAGCACTGATATTTACACTACTGGCTCAGCAAAATTCTGCCTTGTGGGCCTAGGTTTAAAGTCCCACAGTATGCATGAGGTGACACTTTCTCCCTCCCCCACCTTGATAAGACTGATGTCCTGTCCAACCTATATATAGCCAGTGGTAACACCGAGGCTGGACTGATACTATATCAAAACAAAAATGGCCACCATACTTTCATCACTTGAGAAGTTTAATGCGCTGTTATAGCGTGACTAACCCTTCATCAGGTAAGGTAACATGCTTCAACTCATTCTTTTATGTGTAGCAACACTCTCATTTGTAATTGGTAACTTAGACCATTCAAAAAGATAGATTTGAACAGTCTTTCGAGCATGAATATACGACGTTGCCAATAAAGGTCAAAGGTTACGTCGGCCATCGCGATACAAAACCTAACGCATACTGTCGGGCTTTAAAAAAGTGTTGTGCTGGGGTATGTGGTTGTCACATTAACCCCTTAACTGTGTACCTGTAATTTTTTTAGTTCTAATTTTTCTGTTTAAAAAACATTGCCAAAAAAAGCATTTGACACACAAGGTTCCAGACATGATATAATGTCCTACGCACTGTGATGCGCCATTTCCTTGCAAGGCGTACTATTACGCCTTACGCAAGCTACGATCCTCGGGTGTTTCTGGGGATTCCCCAGATTTCGTAACGACATAATATGACGTCCTACCCAGTTAAGGGGTTAATGCAGGCCAATCAATACTGATTTGGCAGAGATGAACGGATTACTGCGACGACTCGGTCTCAATTCCCAAATTATCGATCATGTTGTAAAAAATACATGCCCGTTTCCAAAACTTGTGATAGCAAGTACAATGCAGTTGAATAAAGCAAAAGATTTGTGCTCTGAGCACATGTACAGTACATGAAATGTACACAAATGATGTGGATGCATACAGATTGGCATTTACAAATAAAATCGCAGCACAGTAGAAGAACTTCATTATAACAGGTATTTCATTTTAGGTGAGTAAGTGAATTTCAATTGAGTCTGGTACACAACAGAATATTTGTCACAATACTCAAGTAGGGTTTGTTGGCACTATAGAGTGTCATTTTTAGAAAACAGAAAGGTTTATGGCACTTTCCTCATTTCCATAAGCATCCACTTAAGGAATTGACACCGAACTGGAGGGATTGGTCGTCTCACCAAACCCGCGAGGGTGGAGCTAAAATGCAGACCTAAACCAGAGGCACTTCGCCGAGGGTTTAGGTCGGAATGACAGCTCCACCCGAGCAGGTTTGGTGAGACGACCAATACCGACAGTGAGGTATCAATTTCTTTTCTAAACCACCTTTCCGTAAAACCTCTCAGTCTCTGGCCCTATTCATATTCAGGTTCAGTGCAGTTTGACTGCAAATATTTTAAAGATGTGCAGAGTCAATCCGACCCGGCATCCGGTTCACGGAGGACGCTACGTCGATGACGCGACGTCAGTGAATTACACACTGTGTCACCAACCTGTACATCGTGTACATCCCCGTGTGCAGCCTGCAAACCAAGCTGCAAGTGTCAAAATGAGAGACAGCAGGAGGCTTTCTTCAACGGACTTTCCGCAGGATATTCAGCTAATGATACAAAACATTCTCGGGATAGGTCACTACGTATCCATCTCGCCCATATTCTTTACACTGCCTCTCCGAACGCTCGAAGCGAGAAACAAAATGGCGGGCAGGTTTGGTTGCGATACCAAATTCCGCTGTGGTTAACACGAGGCTAATGCATTATCCATATAGCGTGTTCGGAAAGCTTCCTCGGGGAAGCGGGCGAGCGTTCGGTAAGGTATTTGGCAGGCTGCCAAGGCTTCCTCGAGCCTGGCCGAAGTGAGCGACTCGCCGAGTCGCTCACTTGGGGAAACTCCCGGCATGCATTTCGTTTTCTTTCCAATCCGACATGCTGATTGGCTAAACGTGGAACATTTCACGCCTGCAACCCACAGTAGTACCTTTCCCCGAGGAAGCGCAAATATCGTTCAGAATTTCGCCTTTACTGGGCATGCTCACATTCCCCGAAGCTCGGGGAAGAAATTTCCTCGGGGAAGCTTTCCGAACACGGCCATTGAAAACAAGGCTCACTGTGACCAAGGTGGTTTAGAATTATGTGCAAGCAGTGATACTTCCCTTTGACACCATTCCATGTCACCTCCCAAAGCTTCCCTTTAAAGAAAAGTTCCACTAGAGACATAATCTTGAGCAATAAGACACATCTGTAATGATCTTAGAAAATTATCAACACCCTCCAAGCTGTAGCAATCCCTCCACCTAATTTTGGAATGAACGATGCCAATCACGGCTAACAAACTTCTTTAACTATACACAGATTTATTGACATATCTTTTACTGGACAATTCATGGCATTTGGTTTTTTACACCACACAAGGTATTTCTGGATTTCTTATGCATAGTCCGCTGGACTTCTGAATGAATTAAACAGGTCTAATTGCACCACCACTGATACCATCAGTGTCAAAGAGTTTCCGTCCTGACAATAGCAGTGGTTACACTACATAAATCCCCTACTTGCGGTTACACCTATAAATCTCTTGAGTCTAAATAGACCTGTGTCTAAAATCCCCGTGCTTATTAGCCCCAGCGAGCTCGAAAGGGCTACGCCGGGGCTATTTTAGACACGGGTATTTTATGTAGTGTTACCACGAAATCCCCGTGTCTACCTGTAGTTTCAAGCACCCCAACAGACGGCGATGCAAATCGACGAGTCATGTGCATGCGTATAGGCTATTTCACGCCTCCAGTAGCCACTTGATTATGGAGAGTTGCCTACATGCAGTGCCCCTATCGCCGGGTTACAGACTTATTACCAATTGCATTTTAAGTAGTGTAACTGCTCCGCTGTGTTTTGCTGTGTTTTTTCTGGTTTGGAAAAAACCCGGGTCTCAAAAAGCACGGGGATTTTAGATTGGTGTAACCAGGGCTATAGATGCCAAAACATAGATATTCAAATTATCTTCCCTATCAACCAGAGTGTACATTCCACATTAATTTTCAACTCTTGCATGTTTCAATGTGGCCTAAGTTACCTATTAGAAACACAATCATAAAACAAATATATAAATAAAAAACAAAGCAAGAGTTGAGAGTTAATATTCTGGAATAACATCCGTGTGGCATTATGGCAATGAAGCCCATCAAACAGAAACACAACAAAATTCATCACTGCGATTTCTGTTGACAAGCATTCAATTTCATTCAAATTATTCTCCATTCAGTTGCATAGGAATTCCAAATATGTCTCAGTATTTTAGGGATATTTTTTCTCAATGTCCTATTTTCTCTTCAACTCATTCATCAGCTCCGGTGCTCCTCTTCGTTCGCCTTTGTCGTGGGGATTGTTTCGGGGATTTCTGGCTTTTCTGGGCTCTTGGCGACTTATCTGAAACAAGAAATCAGTTCAGTTTAGGAAGCATCACAAACATGTATGCTTGAAGTCAGCATCAAGCCAGTTCGATGACCACAAGTCACATTCGAGTTGATGTCAGTTCTCACGGAGGTCAAAGTGGTCCAAAGTGCAAATGATGATGGCAACAGGTTTGAACCTGTTTACAGTCACACCCGAACATATTCGTCGGAACGCCCACTTTCCTAAATGGTCACTCCCGAATATGTGTGGGTATTGCGTATGCCAATTTCCATGCCTGTTTGTGAGGTTTTATTTCAACTCAAGCTGAATAAACCTCGTCCCCACGCATACTTTACAACTCCCGCTGTACATTTACACTACTTTCGTTCCGCCTGTAGCGTGTATGAGGTTCTGAACTTAGCAGCAACCGGATGTCTCAATGACAATATGGCGGCCAGGGCCAATTAGTCCGGCAGCGAAACCCCGTTTTTTGGCTGAACCGTGCAATATGGTCTATAGAAAATTTTTTTGTTGAATATAAGAGAGTGGAATATGTAGTTTTAGAATCTGCCTGATGACACATTGGCATCCTTGGGCAACCCACTTAATTTGCATATTCAGTTTTGTGAACTGACTTCAACGTTGGATGCCGACGGATGCAGCAACTGAGCTTTGTACAGGAAAGTGAGACCTGATGTACAGCTAACTTTGTAACGGTTGGATTTAAACCTCATAAATGTATTACCAACAGATAGAAATATGGTACCTCGGAATCAAATAAGCCTATTCTTTGGAAGTTTTAAGCAGCTACCTAATTGAAATTGACGTTTNAGACAATTTAGATACTTACTACTTTTTAGAGTCTCATCAGGAATCCAGTCATAGTCAACATCAGCATTATTTTGTGTACCCATCTCTACGCGTTGTTGTTTTGGTCGGGACAATCGCTTTTTCTGAAAATACCAGTGAGAACAAGGTCATTGACAATTAGAGGATTGTCTGAACATTTCCTTGCAAACATTTATCGGTAGGTATGGCAAAATAAATGACACGAGAGAAAATAAAGATAAACATAAAGTGATTATAGTGAAAAAAATTCTGTATTTGCCAAGTGTCTGTTGCATGGTGCAACTTGCAACAAAATCGTCTTCAACCAAACTACAGTGAATGAAACAATACGAGAAGAAAGCAGAACAAAATGGAATGACAAAGTCGAGAACGAAAATGGACTCGGGAGGATTACTGACTCTCTGAGATTCATTGATAAATAAAGGAACGGAAAAGTAATCAAAGAAATGTCTCCCCTTTAATCCACTGCCAATGGTAACCAAATATTGAAGTCCAAGAATAAAACAATAAAAGATAAAGTAATCAAGAAATGTCTCTCCTTTTTTCCACTGCCAATGGTAACCAAATGTGACCCGTGCCAGCAAAATGAGTCGGTATGCGCCGGAAAGAAGACTCAACATAACACCAGAGAACAACTCTAGAAATTGACAGAGTCAAATTTCACAATGGCCAGACAACAGGCTATACTGAAATCAACAATCTGTTGGTGCACTTTGCGTCTTCTCTGCGCATTCCGACTCATTTTGCTGGCACGGGTCACAAATATTGAAGTCCAAGAATAAATGCATTGAAATATATCAAGCAACACACCACTCACTGAAACTAAAAATAGTAAACCAATCCACCATTACTTTTAGAAACACCTCATCCTCTAGTATTATGAACTTGAAAAGTGTGTATACGGACGGTACCAAGAAAGCATAAATGAACTATTTGCCAACTCAAGTACCTTGGTTGCGGCATCAGTGATCTTATGCATCCATTCAGTGATTGAACCCTACATAATCAAGTTAGACGTACGTAACAAAAAAAACATGTAAATAAAGCAGAGAAGGAGAGCAGGAGGAAATGCAAATAAGTGAACACAGAAGACAGGAGGAATGAGGAAGTTTACCATTGGAAGGACTCATTCTTTACAAGGTTACGGCCCGTATTTTAGAATGCTCCTCAACGTAAAGGAGTTCCTCAAGGCTATTGTTCTCAACTGGTAAATATTGTGTTTTGTGGTTTAATCATTGTGTTCACTTTGATGGTGTCTGTTGCACAGGCCTGGCACTTTGCCATGTTGAAGTTAGGGTGAATTATACTTTATGCTGCTTTCAGAATTGCTTAAGGCGGTGACAGACTGGTGCGTAAGCAACGCGTCGGGAAGCGTTCAACCAATCAAGGCGGCGGTAACAGGGACCGAAACACCTACCGAAGAATCTGATTGGCGGAACGCCTGCATGACAAGTCGCGTATGCGCCAGTCTGTCACCACCTTAACACAACTGTAAAGTACCGGTAGTCTTCAAAGTTTCATAACACACGTGTTTTTTTAATTCTGTTCGAATGTATGCTGGTCCAGGACAGATATGCCCTCTGGCCACTTCAATGGTCATTCACGAAAATTATGTCGCCCTGGACAGGAACAAGTGGGAACACCAGCCAGGACATATCAGCAATGTGCACGAAGCTTTCTTTATCTTCTTATTATTGAATATCATCGATTTCTGTACTTACACTGAATGTGGACAGAAGTTGCTGGGCTCCAACAAGAAGTAAAACTACTATGGCTGCCAAGAAGATGTACAAAAAGAACCTGAAAGTAAAATATTTCTTTTGAATTCACACTCTCAGAATTTTTTTATGATGCCAATGTATATATCATGAGTTGATAGCATCTGTGTGGCAGTCTAGGAAAACCCGTCGGAAGTCGCTGAATGATCAACAAGGGCTGTCAGATTGCCTGTGCATTGATCTGCTACTGTTTACCTGTTACGTAGTACATTTCAGCTATTGAAATGTGTGGGTTCACCAAGGCCATTAACACTTTCCTCAAATGCGACATCCGACGGGTTTTCCTGGACCGCCTCACAGTTAATACTCAAGGACTGAGCAAGTTCCTTCAGACTCATTAGATCAGAATTGCCTCCACAGTTTATCAGGCAGAAAGGAGATCATCACAAGGAACTGTATAAAGAGGAAAACATGGCAAGCCGTGAACTGCCTTATATCAACTCAAAAACTCCAAAAAAATTACATTCCGGAATCTCAGATATCTACTCACGTTTCTCCATCCAATCCTTCATCAAGTTCAACAATATTAACGGTATCATTGAATACAGCATCTTGGAATATGGTTCCTTCCTGAAAGGTAACATCAAAAGGGTGTAAAGTTCAAGAATTCCAGGAACTTTTTTGAATGGTAATTAATAAGAACCATAGGGACTTCGGAGACAATGAAGCAATACAGCAGCTCTCCTGGTGGCTTACAATAACAGATCCGATGAAACTCAGTGGTCATGCAGAAGTAATCAAATCACAGTATTTTTTATATAATGAGGACATCGCCACTTCTCCACGGAAAGATGTCGCTGCGACCGTATCAGGCCTTTTCATTGTCCTCAGGACGTCATCTCCATGGCAATACGAGGTGCGAGCATGAAGCCACAACGTCACGGTAGTGTGACGTTGACGTTCCGTACAACGTCACAGTGGAAAAGTGGATACGGTCGCAGCGCCACCCCGATGATAGAAACAAAATGGCTACAACCCCATTATCAACTTCAGCTTTGGACACTGGAATACACAAACACAATAAATATTTTTGACAATATATGTGACCCACTGTGGCAAAAGCAGACGCATTGTTGTTCCTTCACGCTCACTATCTTGGTGTGCAATCTAATAAAACTTACAGCATCTTTGTAGTTCAAGTTGACGGTCAATCCAAAGGGCCTGGCAGTAAACTGGTCACTGGGAGTGAATGAGTATTCGAATGTCTGCTGCCTGTTGGCTGGCACTGTGGTATCATATCGCACTGCTGTGAACTGAAATAATGACAAGAATTTTAATACAGTAGAAAACGCTTAAGTCAGAGATGCGCAAATCGGAAAATCGCCCATCTCGGATGACTTCAAGAAGTCCCAAGTTTTCGTAACGTTATTCCAATAAACAACTAATTGCATAAGTTGGACGCCACAAGTCGGATTTTCGGCTATCTCGGATGAAATGTCATTGTCCCGTGTAATGCATTTTCAATAAAATTCTGTTGTGCAAGTCGGATCGTGCCGTCGAGCCTCTTCAATCCATGTTTTTTTTATTCAGGTTGATGCACTGGATCCATTTCCACCTCGCCCGCTTTGTCCTTCCTCAAGCCAAAATGTCGGAATTACCACACAACTCTGATTTTATCCAATTTACATAAGATGGATTTCTTCTAAGTCGGATGAAATTATCTTTTCCACTCGAATCCGACTTACCGGTATGCGTTTTCTACTGTATCACCATGACTCACTGGCCCAGAAACAAAGCTCTTTCCAAATAGTGAATTCTACTGACATAAGCATGGTGGCCTTCTGTATGACATCAGAAGTATAAGCGACGCTGGCGTGCACCATTTAACAATTTCTGTTCTAGGATAACACTTACGTTCTGGATGTAGTAGCTGTAATCCTGTGGATATCTGAATGCTGCATCCATGCTGTCCACAATGAAGTCCGTTTCCCCTTTGTTAGTGAAGCCAACCAACACTTTCACAAGGATCCCGGCAGGAAATTCTAAAAGTACCCAACACAAAATGAGGTGACTGCCAGAGAAATTTCACAGGTTCATCAGAAATAGTTGGAATGTCTGGTGAAGTTCCTTCAGATTAGATCAGTTAAATTAACTTTCATTCCTTTTCATTCAAGAGTTAAACAAGTGTTCATCATTTGGAACTTCAATAACTGGGTTATATTTGTATTAGATTTTCCGTCAGGGCCGAAGCCATAGCATTATTGGCCCTGGTGACTACAGAAGAGGCCATCTCAAGCTACTCATGTTCCTCACTTGGATGGGGTCTTTTACTTGCCCTTGCAAAGAAACAAGGTACAAGGCACCACGGCTTACTGTCCCATGCAACGGACATGAAGAGCCGGGAATGAAATCCCACGTGCCCCGGGCTGGATTCGTACCCGGGACTTGCTGAGCAAACGTGATAACCACTCGGCGATCAGGGCTTTTCAATAACTGGGTTTCATATTGGTACTGGTACAAAATAACAAATACATGTACCAATGGAGACACGCTTGCCAATAATACATTTCACATGTGAACTGCAGACACATTATCTGCCAGCTGTCAACTTCCAGATGAACATTTCCCACACTAGAATAGAAGTGTACATAGCTGTGTACGGTAGTTGGGAGTTTCAATAACAAGCCAGCAGGCTTAAAATAATCAGGAACAATAATCTCCATAATTTGAAGGGAAATTAAAATATATGACTGTACTGACCCATGTTGGTTGGTTTGGTGAAGAGAATCTTAGTGTCAGCATTTGGAGATGGTTTCAGCGGCTTTTCTTCTGGGGTTTCTTCCTGAAATCAAGTGAAAGGTGTGGTTCGTCTAAGCATTCCTCATTCAACCCTAAGCTAAGACCGCAATGCTACCTAGTACCAGCAAGACAAAAAGTTCTCCAGCAGTCAGAAATCTGTAGCAAGTTCCTTCAGATTAGATCAGTTAAATTAACAACTCACATGTTTCAGTTCAAGTGTTAGTTGTTTAAATCATCACAAGGAACATGCATTGAAATAACTTCGAACGGGAGATCATGGAAAAACTCTACCTACCACTCCAGACATACAGAATGCAGTGATGTCAGTTTCACCAAAAAGAACTGAGCCTACGCCCAAGATTTGCCTACTTGTTCTATTCTCATTATACAGGGTTATATCTAGGCCATTTTAGAGAGGCAGGCCTTTCCGTTTTGACGGGCGCGAAAACGCATATGCACTTCGCAAAGAATAGAAATTCTATTGTTTGCGAGGCGCATGCATTTTCGCGCCCGTCAAACGGAAAGGCCTGGAGAGGTGCTGCGCCGCGCCCCTAAAAGGTGGTGGTGCCACTGTGCCTTTTTTAACTCGCCTGGGTGCCGTACCCCCCCCCCAATTTTTTTAAAGGTCCCAGTGCCCCCAAACCCTTCATCATGGTCCCTTTTGGTCATATCACCTTAGAAACTGGCTTCTGACTGTAGTTACAGAGACCTTTTTAACTGGCAAGCTTCTCAAATTCCGTTAGTAGAAATATTGCGAATGAAAAGTGCCCTTTTCAAGTTGGAAGTGCCCTTTTCACAAAGTTTGTACCATGCCATCTGAAATCCTAGATATAACCCTGTTCTAATTATCACCTCACTCACTTTTGTCTCTCCTTCTGTCATATCAGAACCGGGCGTCCCAGGGGGAGGTTGTGTGGCCTCCTCCACCGGCTCTGGTGTCTCCACGGTGGCATCCTCTGCTTCATCATCAACAACCTCATCTTCATTTGAGATCGGATCTTCAGCGTTCACGAGGAAAGATGAATGACCATCTGAAATACAGTGAGAAAACGCTTTCAGCAGGATGTGCCCACTTCCCCAAGACAATGAACTTTGCAAACTGGCAGAAGAAAATGAATGTATCATACAATGATAACACCTATTCAGGGCCTTCCAACTTCCCGAGCCGAGTCAAGCCTGGCGGCTGCCGGATGCAGACGAAGTTTATGTGAGCCCCGGAGGGGTGAGCTGCAGCCAGGGTTTCTGCTGGAAATTTTTTTGAGGGTACTTATTTCTCCAAAATCAGCAAAAACTCCATGAAATTTAAAAGAAAATGGCCCTTTTCTGTTCCTTTATAGTACCCATAGTACCTCTGGCAGAAACACTGCCAGCAGGCAGTCTGGGAGTAAATTTTGAAGACAAATCTGCAGAAAAAATTGGATTCTAGAAGCCCTGGGAATGCAATTTCCCGACATCTGAGAGGCAAATATAGCTACCGAAGCCATGATGAGGCTTCTAGTTGATAATTTCTCTGAGACTTGGCAGTGGAATTTTCAAGCATGGCGGCAAATTTTCAAGCATGGTGGGAAGCAACAGTACAATGTTCAGACCTGGCGGTGCGCCACGCTTGTTAGTGGTGGAGTTGGAAGGCCCTGCCTATCCTCAGACATAAGTTTGGAATCATACACCACTGAGAGAACACAAGAGTGATATCAGTTCCTCAGATTACCACCAGAGAAAAACTCCCTGTCAGGTCCTCTTCAGAAAGATACCAGGTAGCAAGACTACCATATCAGTAGCTCTCAACAGTATGATCAGCCCAAATGCCTACAGATGACATCACTGGATAGGTAGGTAGGTAGGTCAGGAGGCATAGCTCTGACTCCGAGGGAGCTTCTGCTATGTAGGCCTACAGGTACAGGGGCCAATCAAAGTAATGAGGTACATGTATGCGTGTGCCAGTTAGTTAAGTAGTGGTAATATCTTGCCGTGCTTCACGTAAGACTGGCGCAGTCACGCTCCTGCCCCTGTGCGCCCGCAAAATTGCACCATGGAGCTCGACTGACCGCGCTCCTCGGCATCCTTGAAGTAACTGACCATCAAATTTCACGAGTGTGAACAGCTAGCTCTCCTCGAGCCTTTGAGGAGCTCAACTGATTGAGCTCCTGCAGATTCCAAACCTGAAGCACTGATCTTGAAAC